>JAMPIV010002197.1:0-79358 GCA_024509875.1 Oreohelix idahoensis
ATGGACTGCGATGTGGCATCACTGAGTGGGTAACTTTTCTGTCCAAACGGAGATTATTGGTCAACTATGTGCAGGAGGTATTTTTTTGCCTGATTGGGTGAGTGGATGTAAGGACCTGATATGTCAATGCTTACCGTTTGCATGGGATAATGGGAAGGTTGCATTTCTTGAAGGGGGAATTAAATGTGGCTTCGTGTTCCGCAATTTACATGTTTTGCAGGTGGCTACATATTCTGTAAAGTCTTTGTACAAGGTTTGCCAATAATGTCTTTTCTTTATGACATCAATTGTTTTGTCTCTTCCCATGTGCCCGTTGTTATCATGAAACTGTAGTAGTACTTCTGGGATTAGATGTGCTGGAATGACTTTTCTTAGTGTCCCTTCTTGTTTATTATCTATATAGTATAGAGCTCCATCCGTTGGGTGTACTGTAAAATCTTTACTTTTTGTTGGGTTTTCCTTCACGTATGTGAGCAGCTTAACAATTTCTGCATCTTTCGCTTGTTCTACTCTCATGTCAAACATATCCTGACTTTCTTCTTCTACTTGAGTGGCAGAATCTGAGGTACTTCTTCGACTTGATGAGGTAATTTCATTAATTTCTTTTGCATTATCGTCAATCTCTGAGGATGTGCCATCATTTTTGACTCTATTTGTTTTCACTTCAGTTTCATCATCATATGTAATCCTGGATAAGAGGTCTGCACAGGTGTTCATTTCGCCAGGGATATGTTCGATAGTGGTGTCGTAGGACTGTAAATTCATTGCCCATGTCTGTAACTTCTTAGGCTGTTCTTGTGTCTTGGTGAGCCAGTTAACCAGGGGCTGATGATCCGTTTCGTATAAGGAGTTTTGGTTCCTCTGACATAAAAGTCAAACTTTTGTACTGCATAGTGTATGGCGTATGCTTCTTTCTCAATGGTGGTCCAGTTTTTCTGTGTCTTCGATAGTGCGTGTGATAGGAATGCAATGGGTTTCTCATTGGGGATGTTTGGTAGGATGGGTATTTCATCTTCTAGTACTGGTTGGACCAAACAAGCACCAATTGCGTTATTCGAGGCATCGGCGTATAGTATCATGGGCTGAGAAATGTCTGGATGTCCAAGCAGTGGGATGGTGGTTAGGGCATTTTTAAGATACTCAAAAGATCTCTGGCAGTCTTCTGTCCATTTGAAACGTGCATACTTGCGGGTAAGGGCTATCAAAGGCTCAGCTGCTCTGGAGAAATTGATGATGTGGCGCCTATAGTAACCCACTGTACCGATAAATGAGCGTGTTTGTCTGACCGTCTTGGGGCTAGTCATTTCTCTTATGGCTTTGACTTTATCTTCATCAGGTCTGATGCCATGTCTATTGATGACAAAGCCTAAATATTTTGTTTCTGTCTTTAGAAACTCACACTTCGACAGTTTTAACTTTATTTGGTGATGCCTGAGTCTATCGAGGACTATTTCTACCTTGCGAAGGTGGTCTTCTATCGTGCCTGCGGTATGTATCAGTATATCGTCTATATATGCTAGGGCGAATGGTTGTAAACCTTTTAACACTTCGTCCATAAGTGACATATATGTTGCTGGCGATCCTTTTAGACCAAATGGCATCACATTCCAAGAAAAGCTCCCTATATGTGAACAGAATGTGGATTTCTGTTTTGCCTCAGGTGTCATGGGGATGCACCAAAAGCCTGACCTTGCATCAAGTGTGGTAAAGTATGTAGACTTTCCTAACGTCGCAAGTAGATCGTCTATCCTGGGGAGGGGGTAGGAAATGACTTTTGTGATTTTGTTAAGGGCACGGTAGTCGCAGCAAAAGCGACTGGAGCCATCTTTCTTTGTTACGATCACTATGGGTGAGGACCATTGGGATCTGGATCTTTCGATGATTCCTGCCTGTAGCATTTCATTTATAGACCTTTCCACTAGTTCTCTGTTTTTCAAGGGTGTATGATAGTGTTTCATATGTATTGGCTCCTCGGTAGTTGTTTGAATGTCCATTGTGACAGTGTTAGTTCTGCCCAATTCCATGTCGTTTAGTGCGAATACATCTTGGTGCTTTTCTACAAACGTTTTCAAGCGTTGCTCATTATCTTCTGTGGCGTTCAGGGTTGCAAGTAACTGAGCTATTCTCTCTCTGTATTTATGATCTGCCACGATATTTCTGGTCTGTCTTGATGCCCCCGTTTCCTTCCCATAGTATTGGGGCATTTTTCTTGCATCTTGTGAAAATGTCTGTTCTTGGTATGTGGCTTTCTTTTGAGTATTTCTTTGCCATTCGTTGGGCTGTGCTTGGTATTGTCTCCTCTGCCATCTGCTGTGTGCATTTTCATTTGTCACTGCATTTACTGTATATTCATTTATTATTATATTTCTGGGGTAGTCGTTGTTGTGCCATTTTTTCTGATTATTTCTGCCGTAACTGCGCCTATCCGCGTACGTTACTGTATTTCTTCCGTTTGTGCTATAGGGCTGTCTTCTTTCCCTGGGCGAAAATTTTTCATTCTTTCTATTTCCAACTTTGCTGCTATAGTATCCTCCTGTGGTATAGTCATATAAGAATTCTTCCTTTTCTTCGGAATATTCCATTGGTTTTGGGACTTTATCATATCCACCTGTTTTTGAGTTATATTGATACTCCATGGGGCATGTATCTCTGTCTTGTCGCTTCGGATATCCTCCTGGCAAGACAATTTCTGTTTCTCTGTTACTTTGTGATATACAGCACTTCATCTTTTCTCATGGTGTGCTGGGGCGCAAGAATGAGTAATTATAGTCATTTTCATACCGTGTCCTTACTCTTTATATATGGACTGGTTCGTTTCTGCCATCTGGGTAGGGTATGCTGTGGTGTAACATAACTGTGACTGATATTGCTGTGTTTTTCTGCATAGACCTTATAACTATTTACTTTCCGTGTACTATGGTTATTTGTACTGCGATTTCGTGCATTATGTCCAGTGGGAGTGGTTGAGACAATTTGTGAATGATCTGTATTTTGTTTGGTTTGTCTTAACGTTGACGTATCCACTTGTGCTACAATTGTGCCTCTATTTATAGTGGTAGTTTTTTCCTGACATGTTCAATATCATGATGGGGAAATCTCTGGACTCTGAGACCTCAGCTATTCCCTCTGTGATTTGCAACAATGGGTCATCTATAATGCTTTCTTTCGCTAGGGGCTGGATTTGGATTGATTGCCCTGGTGTTATGTACTCATAATTTTTTACTCTGCCTTTTGCTATGACCAGGGAGTTTGGGGCCACCGTTATGGGAGCTGTGAGTCTTACCAAGGACGCTATGTGGATATCGTCCTGGAGATCTATGTATCTATTGTTGACTTTGATTTTCTGGAAGTCATAGTATATTCGAGCTTTATGTTTGTTAAAGAAATCCCTCCCTAGGATAAGATTTCTAGACATTCCTTTAGTAATGACAAATGGGTGTTCAAAATTTGTTTCGCCTAAGGAAAATTTTAGCCATGCTGTCTCAACTGAATTTAGTCTTTGTCCCGTGACTGAAGCTAGGTGTGTTTTGGACGGTTGAAATCGTACTAAGTGTTGGATCTTCTTGAACAGCTGGAACCTAATAAGGCTGATGGATGCTCCTGTATCTACCAGTGCTCTATATTGTTGGCCCTGTATAGACATGATGCAGGAACTGGGGTCCGGATGTATTTTAGTTCCATCATTCAGCATTTCTTCATAATGTATTTTTCTGGATGGGCCCACTTGACAATTTCTGTTCTGTGTTGTTTCTTTTGTTTTGGACCATTTTCTATGATTGTTGCCCTCACTAACGGTCCTGTTTAGTGAGTGGCGCGGCCGTTTCCCTGACGCATGAGGGGTTGAGGTGTGCCTCTGGTATACTGATTTCTGGTGTAATCACGTGGGGGTGGTGCGGGTTGTTGTGGTTGGTAACCTCCTCTTCTGAATGGTGCATTATTGTAATTTGCTCTACAGGACTTGTACCCATGTCCGAGCCTACCGCATGTGAAGCATCCGTTTGGATTGACATTATTGACGTCGTTTTGCCTCTGTGTGGGGGGTCTATAATTGCGGGGCCTATCATCTTGTTGTCGTGGGCGAGTCCATTGCCTCCTGGCATGGTCAACGTCCATAGGCTCATGCTCATTATAGTCCCTATTTTCTGGTCGGGGTTCCCTACCTACTCTTTGTTGGAACCTTCGGTGAAGATTTTCCTCCTGTATTGCTGCTTGGATTGTTTCAGCAATAGTCTTGGTGTCTTTTCTAATGAGATGCCTTCTGATATTTTCTGCTCTAAGGCCATCGCCAAATATCCCCACTAACTGTATTTCTACATCAGGTGTGGTAGGGATTTCTCCGCAAAACGCCTGTTCTGCCATATTGAGGAATCGATCTCCAAAAAGTTGTACCGATTCATCTCTTTCCTGTTTCATGCTTCTAAGGACTGACCAAGCATGCATTTTGTCTATGATTTCCCCATATCTCTGGGTGAGCTCTTTTTTTAGGGACTCGTAGGTCTCTGTGGGGTACTGCTGGAACCTCCTTCTTAAAAAATCAGTCACGAACGAATCAGAACCTAACAGAGCGATTTTCTTTTTCTCTTCATAAGTTGTTGCCTCTGCTATTGCCGCAAATTTTTCTATGTCGGCCAACCATCTCCTGAATTTCTTCTTGTCTCCATCGAATGGGTGTACTATGGACCTGACTTGTGAGGATTTTGCATAATTGCTATTCTTTTGTAAGTTCTCAGTAAAGCGCTGTAGCGCTATCAATGTGGGTTCTTCCATATTTGGATTGACTGGGGGCTGCAACGGTTGTGTATTTACGGGTTGGTTCTGTGGTTGTTGTTGTTGTTGTTCCACACCAAGCTGTTGAAAATTATGTAGTAAATTGTCCATGGTCTATGATCGCTAGTTATTCGCTTTATTTTTTATTCGTTGCAGCACTTGCTATTTCCATGTCGCCTTAAGTAAGCAATCATTATGTAATTACTGTAGTTAATGTAGACAGGCTTTTTCCTTTCCCACATTTATGTCTACAATTAACGTAAATGACCAATATGACAGATACACCAAAATAGGATGCCCTATACTAGTTGAAACTTCAGCTAACGGGTCTGTAAAACTCTGACTGTACAGAGAGTTCACGGCAGATGCACTCTTTCTGCTTCCAAAGCTCTTCGTGGTTCTACGAGATTCTGCCTAATGCGTGGTCCTTTTTATTAAACCTGGGTTTGAGTGTTAAAGGGCATAATGTCGTGTTGTGTGTCAGGAAAACTACACTAGGGCAAAAACAGTCCCTGCTTACTATGGGTGTGAGCAATAGAGACTGAAGGAAATCACAGTATGCCTACGAATTGTTCATTGTATTGCAGTAGATGCAACCCACCCCTCATTGGTGCAACAGCTTATCACATGTTCCCATGAAAATTCCACCTCCAGTACTTGACAACAAAGTTCATGAAACTAATTAAACGTCTTAGGGGAAAGACATTGGGAAAAGTTAGACTGTCAAAGAATTTGAATGTTCTTCTTGTTAATTTTAATTTTCCATTTGTTAAATAAATATTTCTTCTTGGCGTATAATAAGGATACATAAATATTTGTAACTGTTATTCATGAATCAGAATCATTTGATTCAGTGCCTTGTCCAGTCCGTTCTTTAGTTCTTGAGATACGTTGACAAAGCATCCAAAAAAAGCTCTAGTCGCTTTCCTTCATTCCATCACATCCGGGAACTGTTGCTACTCTATTGCTCTGGAATCTGTAAAAGCTACGAGTCATAATTAATGACTGCGAGGTCAACTCTTGATTGTTCTAAGAAAAAAACTTTCAATTTGTATTCTTTCTTGACAATGGACAATGAACAAGTAATTAAAAGAAAGAACTGTGGGATGCTGATATATAGAAGAATGGGGCATGTTTCATGGAAAGAGAAGAAGACAAATAAAGAGGTCATAGAAAACCTAGGAATTTATGAAGGAGATTAAAATTAGATAAGTAAGATATGTTGGCGTTGTAAAAGGATATTTCACTGTGCTGAAGACCACAATAGAAGGCAGAGTTGAAGGCAAACATGTAGGAAGAAAACAGCGCTTTCAGTGGGAAGATAAAATCAAGAGATGGACAGGAAAAAGTCTATCAGAGTGTACCATCAAGATAAGAGACAGGAAAGAGTCTATCAGAGTGTACCATCAAGATAAGAGACAGGAAAGAGTCTATCAGAGTGTGCCATCAAGATAAGAGACAGGAAAGAGTGTATCAGAGTGTACAATCAAGACAAGAGACAGGAAAGAGCATATCAGAGTGTATCATCAAGATAAGAGACAGGAAAAAGTATATCAGAGTGTACCATCAAGATAAGAGACAGGAAAGAGTATATCAGAGTGCACCATCAAGATAAGAGACAGGAAAGAGTATATCAGAGTGTACCATCAAGATAAGAGACAGGAAAGAGTATATCAGAGTGTACCATCAAGATAAGAGACAGGAAAGAGTATATCAGAGTGTACCATCAAGATAAGAGACAGGAAAGAGTCTATCAGAGTGTGCCATCAAGATAAGAGACAGGAAAGAGTGTATCAGAGTGTACCATCAAGATAAGAGACAGGAAAGAGTATATCAGAGTGTACCATCAAGATAAGAGACAGGAAAGAGTCTATCAGAGTGTGCCATCAAGATAAGAGACAGGAAAGAGTGTATCAGAGTGTACCATCAAGATAAGAGACAGGAAAGAGTATATCAGAGTGTACCATCAAGATAAGAGACAGGAAAGAGTATATCAGAGTGTACCATCAAGACAAGAGACAGGAAAAAGTATATCAGAGTGTACCATCAAGACAAGAGACAGGAAAGAGTATATCAGAGTGTACCATCAAGATAAGAGACAGGAAAGAGTATAAGAGTGTACCATCAAGATAAGAGACAGGAAAGAGTATAAGAGTGTACCATCAAGATAAGAGACAGGAAAGAGTATAAGAGTGTACCATCAAGATAAGAGACAGGAAAGAGTATATCAGAGTGTACCATCAAGATAAGAGACAGGAAAGAGTATATCAGAGTGTACCATCAAGATAAGAGACAGGAAAGAGTATATCAGAGTGTACCATCAAGATAAGAGACAGGAAAGAGTCTATCAGAATGTGCCATCAAGATAAGAGACAGGAAAGAGTGTATCAGAGTGTACCATCAAGATAAGAGACAGGAAAGAGTATATCAGAGTGTACCATCAAGATAAGAGACAGGAAAGAGTCTATCAGAGTGTGCCATCAAGATAAGAGACAGGAAAGAGTGTATCAGAGTGTACCATCAAGATAAGAGACAGGAAAGAGTATATCAGAGTGTACCATCAAGATAAGAGACAGGAAAGAGTATATCAGAGTGTACCATCAAGACAAGAGACAGGAAAAAGTATATCAGAGTGTACCATCAAGACAAGAGACAGGAAAGAGTATATCAGAGTGTACCATCAAGATAAGAGACAGGAAAGAGTATATCAGAGTGTACCATCAAGATAAGAGACAGGAAAGAGTATATCAGAGTGTACCATCAAGATAAGAGACAGGAAAGAGTATATCAGAGTGTACCATCAAGATAAGAGACAGGAAAGAGTATATCAGAGTGTACCATCAAGATAAGAGACAGGAAAGAGTATATCAGAGTGTACCATCAAGATAAGAGACAGGAAAGAGTATATCAGAGTGTACCATCAAGATAAGAGACAGGAAAGAGTATATCAGAGTGTACCATCAAGATAAGAGACAGGAAAGAGTTATATCAGAGTGTACCATCAAGATAAGAGACAGGAAAGAGTATATCAGAGTGTACCATCAAGATAAGAGACAGGAAAGAGTATATCAGAGTGTACCATCAAGATAAGAGACAGGAAAGAGTATATCAGAGTGTACCATCAAGATAAGAGACAGGAAAGAGTATATCAGAGTGTACCATCAAGATAAGAGACAGGAAAGAGTATATCAGAGTGTACCATCAAGATAAGAGATAGGAAAGAGTTATATCAGAGTGTACCATCAAGACAAGAGACAAAAGACGTTGGAGATCCATTACAGCCGACCTTCAATATGAAGACGGCCACTGATTGATGATGAGTCAGGGCCGGTTGTTAGAAAAAGCGGGGCTCAATTCGAGCACCTTGGGCGAGGCCGCGGTGACTTTAAATAAAAACACTTATAAAATTCATCTATTATTAACTTTAAAAATAAGAAAATTGTATGTTACGTAAATTGTGTTATATTATATATATATATATATATATATATATATATATATATTGTGTGTGTGTGTGTGTGTGTACCCAGCTTATGAGCAAGCAAATGGCCTAATAAAAGATAAGAATGGAAAATTGCTTAGTAATATACAAGAACAAATGAAGAGATGGACAGAACATTTTGAGGAACTTCTCAGTAGACCAGTTCCAGCTAATGCCCCAGACATCCAGCCAGCAGAAGAGGAGCTACAAATCAGCTGTGAACGACCAAGTAGAGAAAAATTACAGAAAGCCATAAACCTTCTGAAACATGGAAAAGCAGCTGGTCCAGATGGCATTCCAGCAGAGGCCATCAAAACAGATATTGATAACTCTACAGAGATATTATACAAACTACTTAGCAAAGTCTGGTTGAGAGAGGAAATACCAGCAGAATGGAAGGAATGTTATTTGGTCAAGTTGCCTAAGAAGGGAAATTTACAAGAGTGCACAAATTATAGAGGAATAATGTTACTATCAGTGCCATGAAAAGTATTAAATATAATCATCCTTGAGAGATTAAAAGAGTACACAGACAAGCATTTGAGAGATGAACAAGCAGGTTTTCGACAAAACAAATCCTGTACAGACCAGATAGCCACATTGAGAATAATAGTTGAACAAAGTCTGGGACCTAAGATGCGTCAACAGTGAGGAATGCAGTTAGCGACCCATAGCTAGACTGCTTGCGTCAAGGTCAGCGAACCAGAGCTGACCAAGACCCTACTGCACCTTCTAGTGGTGGTCCTGGAAATAGGCTGCATCACTGCACTCTGGCTGAGTGAGTAGGGATCGAAGAGGAAATGCTAACCCGGCCCCAAAAATGCAGGGCTGAAGTAGGATATGTCGGCCGAAAGGCGCAAATATCACAGCTTCGCTGTAAACGGACACAACGCAACCAACGTCCTTTTCAGGACGAACGAAGAAGAAGAAGAACAAAGTCTGGAATGGAATTCACCGCTATACATCGCATTCGTGGACTATGAAAAGGCATTTGACAGTGTAGACAGAGAACCGCTTTGGAAATTGGTGAGGCGTTATGGAGTTCCCATTAAGATCATTAACTTAATCTTCTTTCTTTGATCCTTAGCCGCCGACCGTCAAAGCAGTCAGTGGCCATCACGCTTAGTGGCGTCTTGTAGGGCAACAACAAATTTATTCCACTTTGCTCGGTCGGTGGCCATCCTTCGTACAGTGCCCCAACTCTGGTTCATTCTTTGCATCTCAGCCTCCACAGTCCTCCGCCAGGTTGTTTTTGGTCGGCCTTTCTTTCGTTTTCCTTCAGGGGTCCAAAGCATAGCTGTTCTTGTGATGGCATCGGGGTCTCTTCTGAGGACATGGCCAACCCAGCTCCAGCGTCTGCCAGCTATGATGGTGTGCATGTCCTCTTGCTTGCTACGAGTAAGCAGATCTTGGTTAGTGATGGTATTCGGCCAAAAGATTCGGTGAATTTTTCTTAGGCATGTTGTGTGAAAAGAGGACAATTTCGACATTTCCTTCTCTGTAACTCTCCAGCATTCCGCACCATAGAGAAGCACAGAAAGCACGCAACTCTGATATAATCTTAATTTTGTGCTTGTGCTGTATTGGGAGGACTTCCAGATGTTGTTTAGGCTAAAGAAGGCTGTTCTTGCCTTATTCATTCTGATGTTGATGTCTTTGCCTGCCCCACCGTCTGGTGTTACTATGCTTCCTAGGATGTGAAGGTATCTGTCTGTACCAGTTGCTGATTCCTTACTGATATGGGCTCAGGGTTGCTCACATTGAGCGTCATGACCTCAGACTTCTTTAAATTGATGTTCAAGCCCACCTGCTGGCTAAACTTATTAAGTCTATCCGTTTTTTCCTGGATGTGTTGATGTGAATGTGCTAGTAGTGCAATGTCATCTGCATATTCCAGATCTTCCAATGTAGAAAATGTTGTCCATCTTATTCCTCTTGGACTGCCCTCTGTTGTCTGGCGCATCACCCAGTCTATGACGGTTAAAAATAGAGTGGTTGATAAGGGGCATCCCTGTCGTACTCCTGTCTTCGCCTCAAAGGTTAGGTTGCTCTGCCCAACACTACACGTAAAGTTGGCATAGAGGCTTTTTATGATTGACACTATGCAGCTTGGAATTCCATAAGCCCTCAGTATTTTCCATTAACTGTCCCTATGTATGCTGTCAAAAGCCTTTTCAAAATCAACGAAATTAATGTAACGCTGTCTTTGCCATTCTGAGCACTGCTCTATAATGTTCCTAAGAGTGAATATATGATCTACACATCTTCTGTTCTTTCTAAATCCTGCTTGTTCTTTCCTCAGTTTGTGATCTACTGCCTTTGAAATTCTCTGTATAATTATCCTGCCTAGTATTTTGCTGGGAACTGAGAGAAGAGTGATTCCTCTCCAATTATTGCAGTCTGCAAGATCTCCCTTCTTAGGCAATTTGACAATTATTCCTTTGTTCCACTCTGATGGTGTTGTCCCCGTTTTCCAGACTTGTGCAAATAGTGGTTCTAATAGTTCTGCTGCTAGCTCAGGGTCTGTCTTAAATAGCTCTGCATTTAAGTTATCATGGCCCGGAGCATTGCCGTTCTTTAACCCTTTGATTGCTATGATGATTTCTTCTTTTCGGGGAATGTCTGTATTTACATCTAGATCGTTTTCAGCTTCAGGAACATTCAATTGTGTCTCTGGTGATTCCTTGTTCAGAGTTTCTCTGAATTGCTCTGCCCATCTTGTTTCCTGTCCCTCTGCTGTCGTGATGAGATTACCTTGCTTATCTCTTACTAATGTAATATTGTTTGCACCTCGTTGTCCGCTGAGGAATTTAGTTATTTTGTATACTGTGCTTTGTTCATTTCTCAGTGCTGCCTCCTCTGCCTGTCTTGCAAGATCGTCTAGGAAATTCCTTTTGTTGGCTCGGGTTTGGCGTTTAACTTCCTTGTCCAGCTGACTGTACTGTTCGCTATATAGTTGCTTTAACCTGGGGACTTCGCTTCTGTTTTCTTTCTTTTCATTTCCTTTCTCATCGTTATGGTGTTTAATGTTTCTGGTGTTATCCAGTCTTGCTTCTTCCTTTCCTGGAATCCCAAGCATGATTTGCTGCTTTCCTTGTATATTGTTGAAATGGTGTTGAAATTCTGGTCTATATCATCAGTCAATGTCTTTTCCTGACTTTTGGCAAATTGATATCATTTCTTTATGTCGACCGCAAAAGCTTTTCTGGTAAGGGAGTCCTTCAATTTGCTGATGTCAAACCTTTTCTGTGTAGTTACAGTTGGTGCAGCCCTTCTTAGTTTCACTTTCAGTTTTGCTACTACTAAATGGTGATCACTTCCCACATCTGCACCTCTTCTTACCTTCACATCTTGTAATGCATGTCTCCATCTACCGTTAACCATGATGTGGTCTATCTGATTTCTGTCCCGACCATTTGGTGATTCCCATGTTAATTTGTGAATTTCTTTATGTGGGAAAAGTGTTCCTCCAATGACCAGGTTGTTAATGCTACATAAACTTATTAGTTTATCCCCATTTTCGTTTGCTGTTCCGCTGCCGCATTTCCCCATTGTTCTTTCATTATATGTATTGTGTGTACCAACTTTCGCATTGAGGTCTCCCATTACTATAACAAGATCATATCTAGGTGTGTCTTCCATTTCTTTCTGCAGTTGTTGATAGAATTCATCCTTGACCTCCTCATCGCTATCATTCGTTGGTGCGTAGCATTGTATTATTGTAGTGTTGGTGAATCTCCCTCTCAATCTTAATCTTATCAGTCTGTTGTTGATGGGTTTCCATTCCAGTAATGTCCTTTCTATTCCTTTCTGTAGAATAATGGCTACGCCTTCATTGTGCTGTCCATCCTCTCTTCCAGAGTAAAGTACTGTTTCTCCTGTTGCTGTTTTAACTTTTCCTGCCCCTGTCCATCTGCTCTCGCTTATCCCTAGAATGTGTAACCTATAGTTTCTCGTTTCTGCCGTGACCTGTCTTAGTTTACCTGTCTCGTTCATTGTCCTGACATTCCAATATCCTATTCTTGTATCCTGTTTTGTGATCAGGACATCCGTTTTCATGTCAGTGGCTTCCTTTCGGCTTTCACCACTGACAGTCATACGAGCCACAGACTCCGAATGTTCATCCCGCAGCAGAGTTTGTTCATTTATTGTTGTTTCCGTAACTTCATTGTTTTTTTTTACATAGACAGGGGTGTCAGCCCTATGCTAAAACCCCCAACCTGGAGGACCAGGGTATCAGCTTTTGTCTGACCCCTACCCACACAGACCAGTCCAGCTTGGTTGAACCTACCAGGAGTAAAACTCCCACTGGCATAGCTCTGGGGATTGTCAGGGTACGCAAGTTGCCATACCGCTACAAGGTATAGGTACCATTGATGGCAGCATTAACTTAATAAAGAAGACTTATGAAGACATGACATGCAGAGTTCTTCATGAAGGACAACTTACATAATCGTTTAGGATTAGAACGAGAGTGACACAGGGATGCCTGTTGTCTCCATTTCTTTTCTTACTAGCAATAGATTGGGTTATGAAAACATCGACATCACACAACAGAAATAGAATCCAGTGGAATCTGACTAAACAGCTTTGATGACCTGGATTTTGCAGATGACTTTGTGACCGTACACTGTCCTGATTTATATTATGTGCCAGTGAGCTGGGCACGGTACCAAATTAAGAGTTATATGTGACAGGGTCCTTCACCGTGATTACATTTATATTATATCTTCTTTCAATCAGTGTCCATCAAGTGTTATTACTAGCTTCCCGCTAGAGATGTAGATTCTTATGGAATGTAGCAGGTTCGTTCTTCTCTCGGATTGATGGTGTTAAGGTGCTATAGTGGTGTACTTCTAACTGTGTTGTAATTTTTTCCCATTCAAATCATTCGACCAATCTGCATAACTCGGCTGAGTCGTATAACAAGGTTTATTTACAAAGTACATAAATAAACAAAATGCAGCTGGAAAACAAATCAATATTCTTTGTTGTGATTGTAGTTTACTGTAGGTCTCCGTATTTACTTGTTTCTTCCTTCTAAATTGTGTGAGTACCCAGGAATCTCGTGCAACTCACGATCTAGGTCACCTTGTCCTTTGTTTCCCTTTGTTTCTTCAACTCTTCAGTACATTTAGTGGCGTCTTTTATCTACAATAATTAAAGTTACTATTTTCTTCAGATGATGAGTCCTCATATACATCTGTGACTGTTTTCAACATAAATAACATAAATCAAATCCTATCTGGGGATTGAAAAACACATTGAGATCGTACTTTCATGTGTTACTACTCAACATAGTCTTTTCTCCTTGTACAGAAATATAGCTACCGCTTATATTCTGTTGTGAAAAAAAAACGATATCATTAAAGTTGTCATGAAATATTCTAATCCACATATATAAATTATTAGGTAAATATGAAGCCTAACAAATAAAATTAATAAAGAGAAGAGCAATGGTAAAATGACAGTGCTGTCACAAGGAATGTACTCGAAATCCCCCTTGTTTTCTGCTTCGTCTGCAAATTGTAACGCTTTCACGTTGATATAAAAGCTTACTGTATTATTACCCGCTTTCTTCAATGAAACGTGTGCTGTATTTCTTGGAAAAGCATTGAGAGGCCCTGCGTAATGACCTAAATTAATCCTAACATTAATTATATTACGTTACCAAAACGAACGAACAGATGGACAAAAGGATAGCGAGAAGGGAGAGGCAGAAAGCCGAACACTAAACACGCTTCGCGCGATACGCAAATGCTGCCATCACGCGTGTAAGTCTACATGCACTAATTTTTTTTCAGACGGACAGTGATAAAATACACTACCCTTTCCCAGAGTTAGGTTTATAAATCATAACAGACTCTTATTAGAAAAGATAACATTAGATGGGTTTACGGTTGAAAACATAACAGTACCCAGACAGCACATCTTCGAAACAGGAGGTAGAAGAAATTGCATATTTTGAACGCAGCCACGTAGCTCCTTTAAATTAGTATTTTTGGGTTCCTTAGGGCTTGCTGACAAATAATATGTAAAACGTTACGCAAATAGTCCAGGAATTAATAAATTATACCCAAAATAAAATATTGGGGGTGCCTGACAGCATAAAATCATTTCTGCTCATAAGATTTTTTTTTAACGTGTTTGAAAAAAATTTACGTTACAGAAATAGCCTACCATGTAAACTCCAAATTGATTGGAGCGCAACAAATGAAAGCCTAACCACGATTGGTCGGGCTATAAATACTATCTTGGTTGTTAGGGGAGACGGGAAAAGATAACATTTTTTCAAACACTTGTCGAAACGTGGCTCATTGGCCAGTCTCGCTGATATACACACTTGGGAGCGTTAGTTCGAGACCACTTGTTTAAATGATCTTGATAAAGCATCAGTGCGTTGAAGCCAGCTAAAATTTTGCTCAATAAAAGCCTGGAAGATAAGCAGATGGAAATTTGTGCCAGTTTGTGCCAGAATTCATTGCTAATCAACGTATCTGTGTTATTCGTATGAATTGTGGTAAGCTTGAACCATTTAATATCTTTTAATGAAAATTGAATGTGAATTGTTGATTTATGCCTGTATATATATGTGTAGTTCAGTGGCAAACGTGAGGTAAAGCCTAAAATGCTCCAGCCTGAACAGAGGGTGTCGGAGAGAAGTAAAACGGCATGGAATGGCCAAACAGTACACTGACACCTGGATGATTGACTAGAAAGAAATAATGCTGGAAGTGCAGAGGCGTAGTAACCATTAGGAAGGGTAATACTGGAATAAAGTATTTCAGATGAAGCTGACTGTTGGCCTAACGCTCTGAACGCAATGTTTGTGATGTATTGTGATCAGTGTAAAAAGAAAATATAAATTAGTTATGAAGTAGAAGGTACATCCTTCTTGATTTCAGGGACAGAGGTCTTGATGGTACTGAGCAGCACCTGGTCAGAGCTTTGCTGAATCCAGAGTCGGACAGCATACTCCTTGGTCTTTTTAGCTATCAGTGAGGTGTCTCCTGAGCCCAGAGGAAAATTCGAGCAGAGGAGTCCTTTCCTGCCGCCATCACGCCAGATAAGCGAATTGGCCAGCTGAGCTCAACATTATGTCCCCTCATCTTGAACTGACTTTTTAAAATTAACATTAAGAGGGGAATTTACTTGTCTTAAAATCAGGAACTGTGAACATCTCCAATACTAGTCCCTAAAGACAAACTATTGAAGTCATGATGACAAATACCAACAGAGCTTGAACAAAACAAAACCAGTATTACCTCATTTTACTACTACACAACTGACACACATAGAACATTTGTAATAATATATGTCACTACAATATTCATATTAAATACATTCTGTACATAACTTGTAATTTAAATTGATTGTGATTCCTGGTTCCCTTGTAGTTGAATCAGGACACATATTCATTCATGCCAGTAATGAAAACATATTGTTATTTGAAAGTTTATCAGTGACTCTTTTAAGATATCTTTGTAGAGTGTTATATGTATGTGAGTGTCACAGTGTTGTCAAGAGTAGTGGATTAAATTAAATTGTTTATCTGTCTGTTGTTGTGACTTACACTTCACCATACTCATACCCTAGACACATAACGTAGCATCACACTATTCCAGAATAATTCTGACTGAGATATATAGATATGTGGTAGCAAGTAAGGTTATCTATAATACACTACTCTTAATAGATATAGATACCTTCACAGCTGATCTCATTCAGTACACTAAGTTCCCTATAAGTATTTATAACATCCCACTTCACCACATATATTGGGGTCTCGCTCTTGGGATTTTGAATCTTTAACTATTAAAAATATTGGGGGTAATTCACTTCAGGGAATATAAGAATTAAAAGGTATCCTTGGGTGGAATTAAATAAGGTTGAGCTCACGGTGCCTGTGTTGTCCATTAGATATATAGTTAGAAATTGAATTGTTGGTTAGACATTATATAAAGTTACCTGATAGACAATGGCGGACCTGGCCAAATTTCGATCTGCTGCGGTTCAGACTGCAAAAGAGTTAGGATTAGATGGGCAAGTTATGGTTGCCTATGTTACTACGGAATGTGACAAATTTATTGAACGCGAAGAAAGAAGGTTTGAAGCCGAAAGAAAGTTAGAGGCTGACAGGGAAATTAAGAAGTTACAATTTGAAGCTGAGGCTGAGACTAAGAGGTTGCAAGCTGAGGCTGAGACTAAGAGGTTGCAGATTGAGGCTGACAAAGAGGCTAAAGCATTGGAAGCCGAGGAAAGAAGACAAGCTGCAGAAAGGGAAGAGAAGAAATTAGCTGCAGAAAGAGAAGAGAAGAGATTAGCTGCAGAGAGGGAAGCAGAAAAGGAGGAGAAGAGATTACAAAGGGAACATGAGTTACGACTAAGGGAGTTTGAGTTTCAAGGCCATGCTCCTGAAAATGGTGCCAGTCCCTTTGCCTCTGATGCTACGGTTACTCAAGGAGCCTCAATCTCAGCTATGAATTTTCATTTAGATCATTTTGTTGAGAAAGACGATGATATTGAGAGCTATATAAATAGGTATGAGCTATTAGCTACCACGTATGGGTTAGAGAGAGAAAGGTGGAGCTTAAAGTTATCTCAGGGACTTCGTGGGGCAGCTTATGAAGTTTTTGCAAAAATGAGCAGAGGTGATCAGGAAAATTATGACATGCTAAAGCAGGCTCTTTTGTTAAGGTATGAAAAGAATGCAGAGTTTTACAGGAAAAAATTTAGGAATGCTAAACTACTGTCAGGTGAAACCTATCACCAGTTCTCTGCACGCATAGAGACATACTTGGAGAAATGGACTTCTCTGGGGAAAACCCAAGATCTTAAGGAAATGGTCCTTATAGAGCAACTAAGAGAGTCCATGGCTCCAGACCTGAGAAAGTTTCTCATGGAACAAGGTGCAGAGAGGCTGGGTGAGTTGCTAAATGTTGCTGAAAGGTATCAAGCAGCTCAAGCAGAGGTAACAGGTAATAAAAAGAAACAGGTGGACAACTTTAGGGCACCACAGAATTTTAATAAATTTGATCCTAAGGATCAAAATAAAGGTAAGCACCAATTTGATAGGCCACGGTATGACAATAAAAATAAATTCCCACAATTCGATGAAAGGAAATATAATGAAAGAAAATCTTTCAACCAAGGAAAAAGGTGGTGTAAAAATTGTCAGATGGACAATCATGACCCTGACCGTTGCAGAAGGAAACCTGTGTATATGGCAACCCTTCAGGTCAGGTCGACCTCAAGACAGGAGGAGGATATTATGTTAGATACCACTCCAGATGAGATGAGGAAGGCACAGGCTGAGGACAAAACACTCAAGCCTTGTTTCAGAAAATTGTCAACTTGTCATACAACTCCAGGCAAGGGAGATTTTTACATGAAAAACAAGTTGATGTATAGGAAGACTGGAGCGAGATCCAAAGGTCACGGACAGCTGGTTCTTCCAAAAAGATACAGGACAGACTTAATAAGGAGTCTACATGTGAAACCAGATGGGGACCATGAGAAAATAGGTACCATCATTCAAAAGGTGGCTCACAATTATTATTGGCCCAAAGCAAGATGGGACATTGAGAATTTTGTAGAAAGGTGTAGCATAGCACATGAGGGAACACCCACAAGTGGGAACATGGATCAGGACCTGGACACGCCCCGAGGCAAAATTAGGCCTGATAATAAAAAGAAAAATAGATTTGATAAAGTGGACCAAATGGAATGGGAAGCCCCGTTTCACGGACAAGCTTCACTTAACTGTTTTACAATGGCCACTATGCGGAGAGTGCAAAAAGATGTCTTACCCCAGGATAAGCCGACAATCCCTCAATCGGACTTAAACAAACTGGAGGAAGAAGATGTAGAGAGGAAATCTCTCATCAAGAATTTTAAGAGGGGAGACAGCCCCAAGAGAAAAATTGGTAGCGGTCGTTTTGTGAATGATAATTCTGGGAGGAAAAATCATCACTATAAAGCTTCGAGTGGAAGAGACCATACCGGTGCATGGACAAATAGGTCCACACAATTAAAGGTCCATATGTAGCTTTGTTAAGAACGTGGACTGATGAAAAGGCAGAGGAAAACATTACATCTTCATACCAATATGTGAATGAGCTGACCACTCGGTTGAAAACTGGCTGGAAACTTGCCAATGAAAATTTGAACAAGCCAGGAAGAAACATGCTGCCTATTATAACAGGAAGGCGAAAGACAGAAATTTGGCTGTGGGAGAGAAAGTACTGCTTCTTTTGCCCGGGAGTCAGAATAAGTTACAAATTGGATGGCAGGGTCCATATACAGTTCTAGAGAAGGTGTCTAGAACAAATTATAAGATAGATAAGAAGGGGAAAGAAAAAATCTATCATGTGAATCTCCTGAAGAAATATTTGGAAAGAGAACATCAGGAAGAGACACACTTGTTGACCTTGTCCATCGCCATGGAGATGAAAAAGGAACCACTTTCATCATTTGAATATCCATTACACCCCTGTGAGACAGCAGCACAGGTGAAAATCAGTACACATTTAACGAAAACTCAGAAAGAGAGAGTGCAACAGGTTCTAAAGAATCATGCAGAGGTGTTAACAGACCGACCAGGGCATACAAACCTATTGGAATATGATATGAAACTCATAGACTCCACACCTGTCTGTATGAAACCATATTCGATTCCGTTTGCTAAGGAAAAAGCTTTGAAGGAAGAGATAGACTATCTATTGAAGGAAGGAATTATTTCGCACAGTGAGTCTTCGTATAGTTCCGGGGTGGTACTCTTAAGGAAGCCCTCTGGAGAACATAGACTCTGTATAGATTACAGGAGACTGAATGCTATTACAGAAGGACAGGTGGACCCATTGCCGGATACAAATCAGCTGTTTGCCAGACTAAATAAAGCTAAATATTTCTCAAAAGTGGATCTGAGTAAAGGATACTATCAGATTCCAGTAAAGCCTGAGGTTAGACCATACCTAGCTTTTAGTACCTCAGAAGGACACTATGAGTTTAATAGATTGCCATTTGGATTGAAGAATGCGCCTAGTGTCTTCTCTAGAATGATGAGAAAATTATTGGATCCTCTGAATAATCCCTGTATAACAAATTTTATGGATGATATCCTTATAGCAACAGAAACATTTGAGGAACACATTGACTCTCTGAACATGCTGTTTGATCGACTTAGGGAGGCAAATTTAACAGCCCGTCCAACCAAATGTTGCGTTGGATGTAAAGAATTGGAATTTTTGGGACACACAGTTTATCAGGAAAACATGACCCCTGACCCAAAGAACTTAGAGAAACTACAGAAAGCCCCGAGACCACAAACCAAGAAGGACGTGAGATCCTTTGTCTCATTATGTGGTTTCTACCAGAAGTATATCAAAAACTTTAATTCCATATGTGCACCGTTAACTGAATTGACACGTAAAGGACATCCAGATCGCATTACATGGACTCGACAATGTGAAATGACTTACCAAGAATTGAAGGAAAAGCTCACAAGTAAACCCATTTTGAAATTACCTGACTTAAGTCAAGAATTCATAGTAAGGACGGATGCAAGTAATATTGGGTTAGGTGCAACTTTACTACAGAAATCAGATGCATTGGATGGGGAATTAAGCCCAGTGGCATATGCTAGCAGAAAGTTGAATAAAGCTGAAATCAACTACTCAACTAGCGAAAAAGAATGTCTTGCAGTAATATGGGCAATAAAGAAATTCAATATTTATCTATATGGGAAGGCATTTAAGTTGCAAACTGACCACAAACCTTTATCGTTTTTAGCACAGGCTAAGCATGAGAACTCTAGGTTACTCCGATGGTCTTTGCTTCTGGCTCCATATAATTTTAGCATTGAATATATATCTGGAAAAAACCAATCTGGGAGCGGATTTTTTAAGCCGCCATCCGTGTGATGAGAATCACCGTAAACCCCAGAAATAATAATAAATTTCTCTATGTGTATATAGAATAAAGGACTGACATATAATGTCTGTTTTAAGAGGGGAGGTGTCATGAAATATTCTAATCCACATATATAAATTATTAGGTAAATATGAAGCCTAACAAATAAAATTAATAAAGAGAAGAGCAATGGTAAAAATGACAGTGCTGTCACAAGGAATGTACTCGAAATCCCCCTTGTTTTCTGCTTCGTCTGCAAATTGTAACGCTTTCACGTTGATATAAAAGCTTACTGTATTATTACCCGCTTTCTTCAATGAAACGTGTGCTGTATTTCTTGGAAAAGCATTGAGAGGCCCTGCGTAATGACCTAAATTAATCCTAACATTAATTATATTACGTTACCAAAACGAACGAACAGATGGACAAAAGGATAGCGAGAAGGGAGAGGCAGAAAGCCGAACACTAAACACGCTTCGCGCGATACGCAAATGCTGCCATCACGCGTGTAAGTCTACATGCACTAATTTTTTTTCAGACGGACAGTGATAAAATACACTACCCTTTCCCAGAGTTAGGTTTATAAATCATAACAGACTCTTATTAGAAAAGATAACATTAGATGGGTTTACGGTTGAAAACATAACAGTACCCAGACAGCACATCTTCGAAACAGGAGGTAGAAGAAATTGCATATTTTGAACGCAGCCACGTAGCTCCTTTAAATTAGTATTTTTGGGTTCCTTAGGGCTTGCTGACAAATAATATGTAAAACGTTACGCAAATAGTCCAGGAATTAATAAATTATACCCAAAATAAAATATTGGGGGTGCCTGACAGCATAAAATCATTTCTGCTCATAAGATTTTTTTTTAACGTGTTTGAAAAAAATTTACGTTACAGAAATAGCCTACCATGTAAACTCCAAATTGATTGGAGCGCAACAAATGAAAGCCTAACCACGATTGGTCGGGCTATAAATACTATCTTGGTTGTTAGGGGAGACGGGAAAAGATAACATTTTTTCAAACACTTGTCGAAACGTGGCTCATTGGCCAGTCTCGCTGATATACACACTTGGGAGCGTTAGTTCGAGACCACTTGTTTAAATGATCTTGATAAAGCATCAGTGCGTTGAAGCCAGCTAAAATTTTGCTCAATAAAAGCCTGGAAGATAAGCAGATGGAAATTTGTGCCAGTTTGTGCCAGAATTCATTGCTAATCAACGTATCTGTGTTATTCGTATGAATTGTGGTAAGCTTGAACCATTTAATATCTTTTAATGAAAATTGAATGTGAATTGTTGATTTATGCCTGTATATATATGTGTAGTTCAGTGGCAAACGTGAGGTAAAGCCTAAAATGCTCCAGCCTGAACAGAGGGTGTCGGAGAGAAGTAAAACGGCATGGAATGGCCAAACAGTACACTGACACCTGGATGATTGACTAGAAAGAAATAATGCTGGAAGTGCAGAGGCGTAGTAACCATTAGGAAGGGTAATACTGGAATAAAGTATTTCAGATGAAGCTGACTGTTGGCCTAACGCTCTGAACGCAATGTTTGTGATGTATTGTGATCAGTGTAAAAAGAAAATATAAATTAGTTATGAAGTAGAAGGTACATCCTTCTTGATTTCAGGGACAGTGGTCTTGATGGTACTGAGCAGCACCTGGTCAGAGCTTTGCTGAATCCAGAGTCGGACAGCATACTCCTTGGTCTTTTTAGCTATCAGTGAGGTGTCTCCTGAGCCCAGAGGAGAATTCGAGCAGAGGAGTCCTTTCCTGCCGCCATCACGCCAGATAAGCGAATTGGCCAGCTGAGCTCAACATTATGTCCCCTCATCTTGAACTGACTTTTTAAAATTAACATTAAGAGGGGAATTTACTTGTCTTAAAATCAGGAACTGTGAACATCTCCAATACTAGTCCCTAAAGACAAACTATTGAAGTCATGATGACAAATACCAACAGAGCTTGAACAAAACAAAACCAGTATTACCTCATTTTACTACTACACAACTGACACACATAGAACATGTGTACTAATATATGTCACTACAATATTCATATTAAATACATTCTGTACATAACTTGTAATTTAAATTGATTGTGATTCCTGGTTCCCTTGTAGTTGAATCAGGACACATATTCATTCATGCCAGTAATGAATACATATTGTTATTTGAAAGTTTATCAGTGACTCTTTTAAGATATCTTTGTAGAGTGTTATATGTATGTGAGTGTCACAGTGTTGTCAAGAGTAGTGGATTAAATTAAATTGTTTATCTGTCTGTTGTTGTGACTTACACTTCACCATACTCATACCCTAGACACATAACGTAGCATCACACTATTCCAGAATAAGTTCCCTATAAGTATTTATAACATCCCACTTCACCACAAAAGTCTACACACAGTATGCTTCTTTCTGAAATACTTTAAGAACTTCAACTTAAAACTTGTCTTTTGTGGTTCCACGAAAGTTGAGACAGCTCAAACATGGCTTCTCTTCAGCTCACACTTAGAAAACACAACCTTCCTCGAGGTCGTCTAGATGGAACTGCTCTATTGATAATATTGAAATCTTAGCCCGACAGGTGTTGTGGGCCGTTGTCACCGTCAATGATTTTTTTTATTGGTCTACTAAAAATGTATGACCTATCTCACTGGCATGTATAATGCCAGGGTAACAAGCCTCACTGTCACAACTTGGCTCTTCTGTCCCATAACCATAATCAGATGCAAGAGAAAATGAAAATTCTCGATGAGAGGTCACCACAAGAGGGCCTAAGAATACACAGGGAAAAGACAAAGATTATGAGAATAAATGCATGAAATGATAACAAGGTTGAACTTGAAGAGACACCACTAAAAGATGTAGAATTGTATATATATCTTGGAAGTAATATAGACAAAGTTGGAGGGGAACAAAAAGTGATATCAAAATAAGAATACAAAAAGCAAGAGGAGCTTTCATTGCATTGGGAAACATATGGAGAACAAGAGAAATCAAGTCCAACACGAAAATAAGAATCTTCAACTCAAATGTGAAGTCAGTCCTATTGTATGGCTCTGAGACATGGAGAACAACAAAAACAACAACCAAAAAGCTACAGACTTTTATAAACAGGTGCTTGCGTAGAATAGAAGGACTGAAATGGTATGTGGAATTGATGACAAGAACCAGACAAGTACCAGTGGAACAAGAGTTGAGAAGAAGACGCTGACGATGGAAAAGGACACACATTGAGGAAATCTGTTGATAGCATTACAAGGCAGTCCTTGTTCTGGAATCCACAGGGAAAGAGAGGCAGAGGTAGACCAAAAAACACATGGAGAAGAGAGCTGGATACAGAGGTGAAAATGATGAGGAAAACATGGAAAGAACTTGAGCGGATGGCACAGGACAGGAAAACTTGGCATGTGTTTGTTGAAGGCCTATGCTCCTTGGGGAGCTAAAGGGAATTGATTGATTGATTGAGACTGATTTATATCTTCCTTTTACATTCTCTCGTTCGATTATTTTTACCTACTCGTCACAGTCGTAACTTGTCAGACTGCCGATTATATGTGTTTGTATATATACTATCTGTACTGTATTTATTTCATATGTTATGCATTTAGTGTATCTGCATTACATTTATTTATCAGTTTGGTTTTTTTTTCATCTATGGTATTTATTATATATGAATTGTATTTATTTTACTGAAACTAAATTGTAACATTCAGCTTGTGATCTCCCACCACAGGAACGCATGATGGAGGCATCTTTTGACTGCCAAGATTATCATTCTCGGATGAAAGGGTTTCCTTGTGCATTTAATCTTTATTCCGCCGAGAAAGTAACAACTTCCAAACTGAGGACAGTGCAACATAATATTGTTGCTGAACTGGCAATTAAAGACTGTTGCAAAGACGAATCTGTTATAAAAAGTAATCTTCTAACATGGATCCTGTTTCGCTTAGATCGAAAAGAAGAAGCTGTACGATTGAGCAATGAAATAATCACACAAACTAATTGGAAGAATGTAGCGTCGCTGGGGAATCGTGTTTTTCTTATGTGGCAAACTGGAGATGAACTGGAGGCCAAAAGTTGTTTAGAAAACCTCGAGAAATTGAATTGTGAACGTAACGTTTGTGAAAGACTTACCGAGGCTAAGGCCGAACAAGCTTATTACTACAGTAAACTTGGGGGACCTGATTATCTAAGAAGGGCGATACATTTATTCTCTGAGGCTGTTATAGAATTACCACACAAGTATTTGTGGAAATTTCGTCTTGGTCTTGTATACCGGAGAGCTACACATGTAAATATATTCTGCTCTACTCCGGAGCGTTTGGAAGTAGATAAATATAGGAGAAAAGCTGCTGAGTATCTTTTTGAAGTTGCAGCCAAAGCTGAAAACCGCCTAAAAGCACTGGCTTATGCTGAATTAGTAAACCTTCGTCAACCTCATCCACCTGGACTTTCTGCTGAGCATGATGCTCTGTTTCGTTATCTCAGTGTCCAGCAACTGTGTGAAAAAGCTTTGGAAGTAAATGAAGATATACCATCAGTGTTTACCCAATGTGGCATAGCCATGAGGGCTATTAATGATGATGAGTCTATAAAGTTGCTTGAGAAATCTGTTAGGATTAAAGAGAACTCGGCGGCTTACCATTACCTTGGTAAAAGCTACACACGAAAAGCAAAACAGCTGGCAAACGGAAATACTTCTGGTCAAATGGCCGAAATAAATAGGGCACGCAGACGCTTATTTGTTAATTCTGACAGAGAGAGCGAAGTATACGGACAGATGAATGGTCAAACTGCTCAGGTAAGAGGGGCATACGGACAGATAAGTGGTCAACCAACCAAAGAAAGATTGGCATGCAGACAGAACTATGGTCAAACTGCTCATTTAAGAGGTGCATACAGGCAGATGTGTGGTCAACAGGCGAAAACTAAAGTGGAGTACCGACAGGATTACGGTCAAAATAGCGGTCACAGGTTTTTCAGATGTTTAAGTTATGATTCTCCTGTGAGTCTACCTGGCACGTCGGCAGCTGTTCACGGGGTTTCCAGGCATGACCAAAACACGCGCAGAAACATTAGACGACAAACCTATCCTTGCTGGAAACAAAATATTCACGAAAGAGGTGGAACACGCTGTCACAGGGCTTTGTTTTCAGAAGGTAGCTGGAGTCCACAGACGGACATACATTTATATGTAAGAAACATTAGAAATGATGTGATGCTGGATAAAGATGACGAGTTTGTCAGAAAAGCTCATGAATGTTTCCAAAAAGCAATTGAAATAGCGGAAGAGAACTGTCCTGCGATCCTCGATTTGGGCATTCTGCTGAAGGATACTGACCAAATCAAAGAAGCTTTGACACAGTTTAATAAAGTAACAAATTCCCATTCTGCATATAAAAGCCACAGAGTAACCTTAATAAGTGCATATGAACAAGCTGGCCTGTGTTACTTACGGCTTAGCGAAACGGACGGATATGACAAAAGCTGTGAAGAAATGGGAAAGAAGAAGTTAACCAAGGCAATAAGTCTTGCTGCAGAACTAGCCGTAACTATGCCCGAGTTAGAAGACTGTGCCCAAGAAATGTGGATGGCTTTCAAAACGCTTAAGACTGAAATTGATCAAGAAACACCTTCTCCAAATCAGCGAAAGAATTTAATCAAGCTCTTAGAATTGGCCAGAGACTACGGTCAAATAATTGGTGTTGTTCAGAAAGTGCGAGAATACAGTGAGGACGATCTCGATGACCAAGAAATTATTATCATCCTGCTCAAAAGCTATATAAATGAAAAGCAATATGAAAACGCTCTTGCCTTTCAAAATTTGGTAGCAATGAGACCTAATGTAAGAAATTCAATCTGGTGGAATAACAATCCGATGCGCGCACTAAGGATCAAAGCCTTGCTTCATGCAGTTTTTGGCCGTCTAAAAGAACCCAATGAAAGTCCAACAGTCTTGTTTCAACAACTGTTTGATCTCTCATTTGGCACGTGTGTTGGTCTTTATGCACACGAAGGAGAAGAACAGACGTGTGCCGCAGAGGTTTTTGTTGGCGATGTTCTGTTTATCTTTGATGGTGACCTAGATTCTGAAGTAGATCCTAACCCGACAGTGAAGTCTGCTCGTTGTTTGAAGAAGGTAGCTACTTGCCTGTTTGGCCTGGAAGCTAAAGAGAACTTGAAGGTTTGTTTGCTACAGCTTTTTTCTTTTCAATTTATAAGACTTTTTTTTTTTACCTAGAGAAAGACGGAGAGAAGAGAACATTAAAAAAGAACACGAAAAAAACCCATGAGAGTAGCTTCTTGAGTAATATTTTAAATCCTTTTTATTGAACTATTAGAACACAGGAGAGACTGCGCGTGGTGATCCCGGTACGACCGGGCCCTCCCAGTTCATCGGTTAGCGAGGCAGTAGTTTAGCTCCTGTGTCCGTAAATCGCAGCCTTCGGTCGTGATGTTAGCAAGCAGTCGCATCTCCGTATCGTGGCTCGACAACAGTCTCGAAAAACGGCCCCGCTCTCGCAACGAGTCGTGGGCCGGCAGTCAGTAATCTGGTGTCGCTTTCGGCCAGTCCTGTCCGACTAGTCGGCAGGCGGCCAGTGGTTCTCGCAAGAATAAAATCGCCGGGGCCGCCGGGATCCGCTCTGCACAGAGCGCTGTCTCCCTCCCCGCGCGAGCGACGAAATGCTCTGTTCAGACAGTTATCTGGTTGATCCTGCCAGTAGTCATATGCTTGTCTCAAAGATTAAGCCATGCATGTCTAAGTTCACACTGTCTCACGGTGAAACCGCGAATGGCTCATTAAATCAGTCGATGTTCCTTAGATGACACGATCCTACTTGGATAACTGTGGCAATTCTAGAGCTAATACATGTTTACCGGCGAACTTCTGTATCCAACGACTGTGTGTGGTGCCTTCTTCGAGCCCTCCCAGTACCAGAAATCGAGACAGAGAGATGTGTCCGTCTCCAGATAGCGCTCGTGCAGTCCGGCATTTTCCTCAGACCTACGGGTCTCGAGGTGTCTGCGTCCCCTTATATGGTCAGCAATGACTCGGGGACGCAGAATGTCCGGCACCCAGACCCTCTGCTCTCGAGGTGTCTGTATCCCTTATACAGTCAGAAATGACTTAAAGGGAAGATGAATTGGAGGGCAAGTTCCGTATCCTACTAGTGACAGGCGGTTGCTACTGGTGTCAGACTGTATCGGCTAGACCGTTCCTCTGACGTCCAGGCCGGGTCTCGCTGCACGGGCAACAGCTTGATCTACAATTGCCCAACCTCGTGCCACCAATAGTTATTTTGGGAGGTACGCTCCTTTGGTCAGAAATGACTGGTAGGGAAGATCACCAAAACTGATGATGACTTGCTGGTAGTCGACCGGTTCTCACTTGACTTACTCCACTCTTCTCTCTTGAATATAATTTCAACTGTGGTCACCTGTCTAATAGTTGCCTCTGCCTGCGCCATCCATGATACCTCCCTTTTTATTCTTGCTTCTTTGATGTCAGCTGTGTTCTCTTGTAGGAGATGACTTTTGTCTGTGGTTACTCGCATCTAAGTTTTTACCTGGGCCATCACATATCTGGATCTAATTGAGAAGAATCCAAGCGTGTGCTCCATCGTTACAATGCGTAAAGAGCAAGACTATACGCATCCCTTCATATTAAATGCGTTCCAGTCGTTCACATTCTGATATTGACTGCGTGAGTATTCCCAAGTCATACTCGATTACAAACACGACCTGCTGATGATACAGGAGAAACAGTAGCCTCTGCTCTAGGTGCGGTGCAGCCATTGTTTTTAGGGCTGCCAGACCTCTCTTGTACTTTTATATGTTGTGATCAACATGGTGCTTATACGATAGCCCGCAATCGAATGTTACTCCAAGGTATTTCAGGTTGTCCTGCCTTTCAATTTTCTGTCCACTGAGAGAAATGTCTGGAAGATATACTGTCAATATGGAGTTATTCAAGGAGCACCAAAGCACACAGGCTTTGTTGGGATTGACCTTGGAACTGGTTTCGTCACACCATTAAAAACTGCCTGCAGAGTCACATGTACTCTTAACTATTTCTTGTCTATCTGAACCAGTCTTGTAAATGAGCAAGTCATCGGCAAAAGTCAATGTTCATCCCAAATCTGTTGGTTGATTTGCAGCTATTTTTGCTGTATAGATGTTAAACTGCACCGGTGATAATGGAGAACCCTGGGGTAATCCCGGTCAAGTGTGTATTGGTTCTGATGTCCTTGTTCCCAAGCGATATGCAATTGATCTCTCCGTTAATGCAGCTGATATCCACCTTATTAGCCATGGGTTTACGCTACATGCCATTGCACAGTCCATAAAGGTTACAGAGTCCACACTGTTGTAAGCATCCTCTAGGTCAATATCCACAGCCACCGTTTCTTGCTTATCCTCGAACCCATCATAAACATCGTACTCTGTAGTGGTTTTGATGGTATTGTATGGTTGTTATGTTACCTAGTGTAATGTATGAGGTCAGCTGTGAAGGCTCCTGAGATAAATGTTTATGTGAATTACAGAAGGCCCTTCTTACTACCACTACGACCTCAAACAGATCTCTTTTACTATTATGAATGTAGCTACGTTAAAAAGTCTAGGGTACTGAAATGTAATGTGTTGTAATAGAATATACAAACACACACAGGTAATTAATAAGTCTAATAATATTAATAAAAATCTATAACACACTGAACTAACTCAGACTGTTTTAGTTTTGATTTTAACAATTTTTTCTAAATTTATTTGTTCTGAACCAATGTTTTATTTTGGTCAGAACATATGAAATGTTATGGAGTTATAAATGGAATGCATAAATATATGGCATACTAAAATGGAATTTGTGTACATAGGTATTTTATAAGACTGGTTAATATTAATAATATTTATAATGTCTCTGGGAGAACTATTACTGGATGTGCTGTTGGGGTGGTGTCATCACACCCACTCTGTGACTACAACAAGCTTTGTCCATTGACTTATAGACTGTAGTAAATGTTATATTTCCCAAGAATTCAGTATATTTGTGATGGGGAAATATTTATAAATAGTTAAGAGTTCTGGTGAATCTTCAGCAGGCCACTTATTCACTCATCTTGTCTGTGAAGATCTGATACTGGATTCCTGTGGCCCACTCCTCTCGGTAGCTGGAATACAATGCTAGGCTGCACCGACACAAATGTTAGGCGGCACACACATCTGCTTGTGTATTCTTGATTAAGTATGTGGCACTACCTTAGTGCCACAACAGAAACTCACAATTCTGAAACAAAATTTGTGCCATGTCAGTACTCTATCCACTGCACCACTCTTACACACAGCACAACACATCAACATTACACAGAATGGGTCAGATCTCTCTGACCAACGTAGCACATCTTACCCAGTTGTTTTCATATAGTACCAGTTCCCCAAGACTGCATTGCATCTGAGATATGTTCAATAGTTTCCTTTTATTCAATAAGATAGGTGATATGTTCCCACTGATCTCAATAATAGATCCGCCTTCCATAGTCTTAGTTAGGCGTCCATATATTTTTTGTTTGTCTCTAGACCCTGAACTTGGGCTGGGGACCTAGAGCGAGCACTTACTTGTCGTAATCATTTTATATGATATGGCAGTATCAATCACTCGAAATATTAAAATATACAAGATAAATGCTTTCATTCTTACCAGAATTCAGAATTGAGAACACAGTTATTACTAGCAAAACTCAGCTGAGCTGCTGGCTATAGTATGGCGTCCCACTAAAATGTATATAATATCTTCTGGGAAAACACCACTGGCAATAACTGACTGTGTCCCTGGACAGAATTATATCAAATGGCAAAAATGCGCGTCTCTATCCCGCTAATATTAATACATTTGTCCAATCACAGACTTCCCCTCTAACTTTTTCAAATCTACTACCAAAAGACAAATTTCAGTCAGATCTCAGTCAAGTATGTATTATTGTCGGTTGGTCCGTCTGTCTCTACTTGGTTTTTCACAAAAACACACTTGTTTCTTGGACCAACTACACGCAAAACCCCTACACAAATCTGCCTCCTAAGTTATTTTTAGCCACAATCCTCCAACCTTCCCCCTCTCGTCCATTACAGCTTGATTTTTGCATTTTCGTGTCTCAAGGACGAAAATTTGAAACTTTAGTGAAAGTATGAATAATACAGTCGCTAGTCTGATATGAACAACACAATCTTTTGTCAATATCTTCCTTGTTATCTATCCGTCTGTATAATTGAAAGTATATTAGTTCTCTGCTTAAGATGGGCTATCAAACTAGCTAGGTTTTATATTCGTAACTCTATTATTAAGAAAAAACATTTTTTTTTTCAAGTTTAGTTTTTTTAAATTTGTTCGCGAACCTTCTCCACGGCGTTTGCCGCTGAATTCAAATAAAACGACCAAGTATCGTAAAACGTCCAAGAAATGACTGTTTCGAATAAGAGCTAAGGTATTTTCTGTCCATTTCCTTACATTGTGTCAACTAGTGACGTGAATTTTTTTTTCTTTTACTATTAATTGCGTCTTTTAGCCTTTCTAGATTCAAACACGTGTTCAGTCATATTTTTCCTTTTTTATATCTCCGTTTCCCTCCCGTCTACAAAGGGTAAACCGTTTCGTCTGCACGTCTAACTAGTTAGTTTGAATGGCGGTAGGAAATGCGGGCATGGGCGAGCATGTCTCCTAGTATCTTACGCATTATTTTTATCCCTACATTTTATCTTTATAATTGGAGATATTTTAACGTTGTATCACGGTAAATTCATCACACATCTCCCCACTTGAGAACATGCACTACGGCAAGTTCTAAAACCAGTGATACACATAGATAAAATTACTCCTCACGCCTGCCACTACTCTAATTTTGATCACAGGGGTGCCGACTGAGGAAATCTGCACCGACATTCAATGACCCCGGGATGTATTCGATAATAAAATTATAAGGTTGTAACAATAATGACCATCTCAACAATCTTGCATTTTCATGCTTAGCCTGAGATAAGAACACTAGGGGCTGATGATCCGTCTGGACCACAAAAGTCCTACCATACAGATAGATTTGGAACTTTTTTATTGCCCAGATTAACGCTAAACATTCTTTTTCGCTTGTGGAATATCCTTGCTCCGCTTTATTCAATTTGCGGCTTGCATAAGCGACTGGGTTCAGTTCCCCATCGGGTGAAGATGACCTTTGCAACAGAGCAGCCCCGAGGCCTACATTACTTGCATCTGTTCTCACCACAAAGTCCTGTGTCAAATCAGGCAATTTGAGAATAGGCTTTCCAGTTAGTTTTTCCTTTAACTCTTGGAAAGCCAATTCACATTGCGCAGTCCAAACTATTTTATCTGGATGTCCCTGGCGAGTCAAATCAGTCAGAGGAGCACAAATAGAGTTAAAATTTTTGATATATTTTTGGTAAAATCCACATAACGACACGAATGATCGCACGTCCTTTTTTGTTTGTGGTCTAGGTGCTCTCTGCAGTTTTTCCAAGTTCTTGGGGTCAGGGGTCATGTTACCCTGATATACAGTGTGTCCCAAGAATTCCAACTCTTTGCATCCAATACAACATTTTGTTGGTCTAGCCGTTAAGTTCGCTTCCCTAAGCCTATCAAATAACATTTTCAGAGAGTTAATGTGTTCTTCAAATGTCTCTGTGGCGACGAGAATATCATCCATGAAATTCGTGATACATGGATTATTCAGGGGATCCAACAATTTGCGCATCATCCTTGAAAATACACTCGGAGCATTTTTCAATCCGAATGGTAGCATGTTGAATTCATAATGTCCTTCCGAGGTGCTAAAAGCTAAATAAGGTCTCACTTCAGGCTTCACTGGAATCTGGTAATAGCCTTTACTAAGATCCACCTTTGAAAAGTATTTTGCCTTGTTTAATCTGGCAAATAACTGTTTTGTGTCTGGTAATGGATCCACTTGTCCTTCTGTGACAGCATTCAGTTTCCTGTAATCTATGCACAGTCTATGTTCCCCAGACGGTTTCCTCAACAAAACTACACTGGAGCTAAAAGAAGATTCACTGTGTGAAATAATCCCCTCCTTCAACAAATAATCTATTTCTTCTTTCAATGCCTTCTCCTTCGCGAACGGAATAGAATAGGCTCTCATACAGATTGGGTTTGAGTCTACCAGTTTCATGTCATACTGTAGCAAATTTGTATGTCCTGGTTTATCTGTTAATATATCTGTATGTTCCTCCAGAACCTGTTGAACTCTCTCCCTCTGATTTTTAGTCAGGTGCTTACTGACTTTTACCTGTGCAGCTGTTTCACAAGGATGTAATGGGTATTCATGTGAGGTGAGTGGTTCCTTTTGCATTTGAGTTGCGATAGCCAAGGTCAGTAAGGGGGTGCTTTCCTGGAGTGGTCTGTCCAGATACTTCTTTAAAAGGTTTACATGATAAACTTTCTCCTTCCCCTTTTTGTCAATTTTATAATTTGTTCTAGACACCTTCTCTAGAACCGTATATGGACCTTGCCATCCAATTTGTAATTTATTCTGGCTGCCGGGTAGTAGAAGAAGCACCTTCTCTCCCACAGCTAGTTCTCTGTCCTTTGCCTTCCTATTAAAATATGCTGCATGTTTCTTCCTGGCTTGTCTCAAATTATCATTTGCCAGTTTCCATCCAGCTTTCAGACGAGTGGTCAGTTCGTTCACATATTGATACGATGAGTTAACAGTCTCTTCTGCCTTCTCATCTGTCCAGGTCCTTAATAAAGCTTCCAGTGGACCTTTTATTGGCCTCCCAAATAGCAGAGTTGCGGGAGCCATCCCGGTTGAACTATGTGGTACTTCCCGATACGCAAACAACGCGGCGGGCAGAAATTGATCCCACAGATCCGGTTTTTCGTGTGCCAGCTTCCTCAGGATAGAAATGAGAGTCCCATTGAACCTCTCTACCTGGCCGTTCCCTTGTGGATGGTACGGACTACAATGAAAGTGTCTGGCTTGAAATAGCTTAAAAACTTCTTCCGTTAGTTTCCCCTTGAACTGTGAGCCATTATCAGTCAAGATTTGATGCGGGAATCCTAATCTTGTGAATATTGTAAGTAGTGCCTCTGCTACATGTTTTGAATCAATTGATGGCAGGGCTACCGCCTCTCCCCACATAGAACAAGTGTCCACCAGAGTAAGGATGTAACTGTTCCTCCTCTTGGTCCGAGTGAGAGGTCCCACAATATCCACTGCAACCCTCTCAAAAGTTGTTCCCACTATGGGCATTTCCCCTAGAGTTGCAGGAGCAGTCCAATGCTTTGGAGCTACCCTTTGACATTCTGGACAGGATTTGACATATCTTTTTATATCCTCCGTTATTCCTGGCCAGAAGTAATGACAAGCTATACGCTGTCCTGTGGCACTGATCCCCATGTGACCACTGAAGGGAATCGCATGCCCGAGTTCCATCAATTTATCCCTATATGAAGTGGGAAGAACCAGCTGGTTGTGACCATTTGTTCCAGTTCCGGCCATCCTGTATAATAATTTGTTCTTCATAAAGTACTCTCCCTTGCTTGGAGGTGTGTGGCATTTGGGCAATTTTTTAAAACATGGCTTGAGTGTCCTATCCTCAGCCTGCGTCTTCCTCATCTCCTCTGGATGAGCATTTATAGGTTCACCTTCTTCCTCCATTTTCTGTGACCTGGTCTGCACTGTCGCCATGATCACAGGTCTCTCGGGATTCCCCAAGAAGACGTACCTACACCCCAATATCAGAGGGTAGATTGGTTCATCTATCACTGCTGCTCTGATTTCTCCTTCCACATAGCGAGTTTTCACCGTTATCCTTGCGATGGGAAGTGTCATGAGTGGTATGTCCTTAGTCGCCCCTTGTATTTCCACTGTTTCTGTGGTATACTGACTTGGGTCCACTAGGCTAGACTTCACGACTGAATCATAATCCAAACCTGTATCATAAAGGCACCTTGTGGTGACCCCATTACAAATAACATCCTCACAAACTGGGGGGTGATAAGGTTCCTGCTGTCAATTAGGATTAACCTTTAATCTTTGAGTCCCCGACTTCATTGCAGCAATGTTTGAAGGTTTCCTTTTACAAAATTCGGTGTTATGGTTGTCTTTCTTACACCATTTGCACCATCTCTTTCCTTGGTTAAACGGTTTTCTTTCATTATATTTTTGGTCATTAAACTGTGAGTTTCTGTCACGATAGTCATTTCTTGGCCTATCAAACTTTGTCCTGCCTTTATTACCTTGTTCTCTGTTATCAAATCTACTAAATTGCTGTGGAGCTTTAAAATTTTCTATGTGCTTCTTTTTAGTGCCACTTACCTCTGCCTGGGCTGCCTTATACCTCTCAGCGACATTTAAAACCCCCCAACCTCTCTGCACCTTGTTCCATGAGAAATTTTCTCAAGTCTGGAGCCATGGACTTTCTTAATTGCTCTATCATGATCATCTCTTTAAGATCTTGGGTCTTCCCCAGAGCAGTCCATTTCTCCAAATAGGTTTCCAGTCTGGCAGAGAATTGGTGGTATGTCTCCCCAGACAACAGTTTGGCATTTCTAAACTTCTTACGATAGAATTCACCATTTTTTTCATATCTCAATAACAAAGCCTGCTTTAGCATGTCATAATTGTCTTGGTCTTCTCTATTCATTTTAGCAAAGACTTCATAAGAAGTACCTCTCAATCCCTGTGATAACTTTAGACTCCACCTCTCTCTCTCTAACCCATATGTAGTAGCTAATAATTCAAATCTACTGAGGTACCCCTCGATGTGATCGTCTTTCTCAAAAAAATGGTCTAAATGAAACCCCATAGCTGAGGTTGAGGCTCCCTGACTAGGCGTAGCATCTGAGGCAAAAGGGCTGGCACCATTTTCAGGAGCATGGCCTTGTAATTCCAGCTCCCTTAGTCGTAATTCGTGCTCCCTTTGCAACCTTCTATCTTCTGCCTCCCTTTCGGCCTTTTTTTCTTCTGCCTCCCTTTCGGCCTTTTTTTCTTCTGCCTCCCTTTGCTGTCGTTTTTCTTCTGCCTCTAATTGGAGCCTTTTACTCTCCCTATCTGCCTCCAATGCTTTTGCCTCTTTGTCAGCCTCAATCTGCAACCTCTTAAGTTCTTTATCAGCCTCAATTTGTAACCTCTTCTCTTCAGCTAACCTCCTATCTTCCCTTTCAATATACTTGTCACATTCAGAAGTTACACACTGAATTAAAACCTGACCCTCCATATTCATCTCCTTCGCCGCTAGCACAGCAGCCGATCTAAATTTTGCTTGATCAGCCATCATACAAAATAACAATGACCAAGGTAAATCTAATTATATAGTGACTAAGGTAATTCTACTTATATATAATGGCCAAGGTAATTCTAATTATATAAAATGGCCAAGATAATTGTAATTATTTAATTAATTAACCAATTACCACTGGCTGTGAAGATTCACCAACTTTTATTTTCCCCTTTTTATTTCAAGGGACACTTTTTAAATTTATACAATCTGTCCCCACTGGTTTAATTCTCACACCAGGAGATTCTAATATCTTTGATAAACTTAATATCCCGGACGAGCCCCCAATATTTGTAGTGGTTTTGATGGTATTGTATGGTTGTTATGTTACCTAGTGTAATGTATGAGGTCAGCTGTGAAGGCTCCTGAGATAAATGTTTATGTGAATTACAGAAGGCCCTTCTTACTACCACTACGACCTCAAGCAGATCTCTTTTACTATTATGAATGTAGCTACGTTAAAAAGTCTAGGGTACTGAAATGTAATGTGTTGTAATAGAATATACAAACACACACAGGTAATTAATAAGTCTAATAATATTAATAAAAATCTATAACACACTGAACTAACTCAGACTATTTTAGTTTTGATTTTAACAATTTTTTCTAAATTTATTTGTTCTGAACCAATGTTTTATTTTGGTCAGAACATATGAAATGTTATGGAGTTATAAATGGAATGCATAAATATAGGGCATACTAAAATGGAATTTGTGTACATAGGTATTTTATAAGACTGGTTAATATTAATAATATTTATAATGTCTCTGGGAGAACTATTACTGGATGTGCTGTTGGGGTGGTGTCATCACACCCACTCTGTGACTACAACAAGCTTTGTCCATTGACTTATAGACTGTAGTAAATGTTATATTTCCCAAGAATTCAGTATATTTGTGATGGGGAAATATTTGTAAATAGTTAAGAGTTCTGGTGAATCTTCAGCAGGCCACTTATTCACTCATCTTGTCTGTGAAGATCTGATACTGGATTCCTGTGGCCCACTCCTCTCGGTAGCTGGAATACAATGCTAGGCTGCACCGACACAAATGTTAGGCGGCACACACATCTGCTTGTGTATTCTTGATTAAGTATGTGGCACTACCTTAGTGCCACAACAGAAACTCACAATTCTGAAACAAAATTTGTGCCATGTCAGTACTCTATCCACTGCACCACTCTTACACACAGCACAACACATCAACATTACACAGAATGGGTCAGATCTCTCTGACCAACGTAGCACATCTTACCCAGTTGTTTTCATATAGTACCAGTTCCCCAAGACTGCATTGCATCTGAGATATGTTCAATAGTTTCCTTTTATTCAATAAGATAGGTGATATGTTCCCACTGATCTCAATAATAGATCCGCCTTCCATAGTCTTAGTTAGGCGTCCATATATTTTTTGTTTGTCTCTAGACCCTGAACTTGGGCTGGGGACCTAGAGCGAGCACTTACTTGTCGTAATCATTTTATATGATATGGCAGTATCAATCACTCGAAATATTAAAATATACAAGATAAATGCTTTCATTCTTACCAGAATTCAGAATTGAGAACACAGTTATTACTAGCAAAACTCAGCTGAGCTGCTGGCTATAGTATGGCGTCCCACTAAAATGTATATAATATCTTCTAGGAAAACACCACTGGCAATAACTGACTGTGTCCCTGGACAGAATTATATCAAATGGCAAAAATGCGCGTCTCTATCCCGCTAATATTAATACATTTGTCCAATCACAGACTTCCCCTCTAACTTTTTCAAATCTACTACCAAAAGACAAATTTCAGTCAGATCTCAGTCAAGTATATATTATTGTCGGTTGGTCCGTCTGTCTCTACTTGGTTTTTCACAAAAACACACTTGTTTCTTGGACCAACTACACGCAAAACCCCTACACAAATCTGCCTCCTAAGTTATTTTAGCCACAATCCTCCAACCTTCCCCCTCTCGTCCATTACAGCTTGATTTTTGCATTTTCGTGTCTCAGGACGAAAATTTGAAACTTTAGTGAAAGTATGAATAATACAGTCGCTAGTCTGATATGAACAACACAATCTTTTGTCAATATCTTCCTTGTTATCTATCCGTCTGTATAATTGAAAGTGTATTAGTTCTCTGCTTAAGATGGGCTATCAAACTAGCTAGGTTTTATATTCGTAACTCTATTATTAAGAAAAAACATTTTTTTTTCAAGTTTAGTTTTTTTAAATTTGTTCGCGAACCTTCTCCACGGCGTTTGCCGCTGAATTCAAATAAAACGATCAAGTATCGTAAAACGTCCAAGAAATGACTGTTTCGAATAAGAGCTAAGGTCTTTTCTGTCCATTTCCTTACATTGTGTCAACTAGTGACGTAAATTTTTTTTTTTTTTTTACTACCAATTGCGTCTTTTAGCCTTTCTAGATTCAAACACGTGTTCAGTCATATTTTTCCTTTTTTATATCTCCGTTTCCCTCCCGTCTACAAAGGGTAAACCGTTTCGTCTGCACGTCTAACTAGTTAGTTTGAATGGCGGTAGGAAATGCGGGCATGGGCGAGCATGTCTCCTAGTATCTTACGCATTATTTTTATCCCTACATTTTATCTTTATAATTGGAGATATTTTAACGTTGTATCACGGTAAATTCATCACATACTCAAATGTTCCAGCGTTACCCCATGTTACTTTAATTGGTCTATAAACTACCTAGGGTATCAATAAAGATGTGTGTATTTTCAAGATTATCCATTATCTGTCTCGCTACTATTTTGTCATGTAATTACCATAGACACTCTGTAGTGTGATAATTCTTTTGCTGCTGAGCAGAGTGAGGTCTTTACCAGGTTTAGTGAGTGGCTGTAGGTAACTATGTAAGTAGCCAGTATCCGGCATCTCAGCATTCTGTACGGTGGTGTTGAAATCCCTCACTACATTCATAATACCTGTGTCATCAAGCTCTTTTATGTGTTAATAGTGTACGCCAATAGGACCTGGAGCAGTGTTTCTACTGGTTTTTAAAGTTTACATAACGTCTTCTTCAGATATGAGTTCGAAATACTCGTATATATCGCCTCTGATGTCGTTTTCCAGTACACTGTTCTTAATCTCTTGACGGGCAGTGTTATCACCGTTATCAAAAACATAAATTTGTAAACGATATGACGAATTACAAATTAATATTACCTGGCCAGCCTCTTTTATTTTATGCAGTAAAATGTATGGAAATAAATTTTAGTTTTTGTTTTGTTTTAGTGTTTTTGGTAACATCTCAACACCTCACGGTAGAAGGGGAACGACGAAGTAAGTAAGTTTTTGGTAACATCTCTACACGGTAGAAGGGGAACAACTAAGTAAGTAAGTAAGTTTTTGGTAACATCTCTAACACGGTAGAAGGGGAACGACTAAATAAGTAAGTAAGTTTGTGGTAACATCTCTAACACGGTAGAAGGTGAACGACTAAATAAGTAAGTAAGTTTTTGGTAACATCTTCACACGGTAGAAGGGGGACGACTAAGTAAGTAAGTTTTTGGTAACATCTCTGCACGGTAGAAGGGGAACGACTAAGTAAGTAAGTAAGTTTTTGGTAACATCTCTAACACGGTAGAAGGGGAACGACTAAGTGTCACGTTGACTGTTAATTTGTCTTTCCATCACGTCCATTTTTTATTACTCTTTTAATGTCCTGGTGTCTTTGACCTTTGTATTTTCTTTTCTTTCGGATTCTATCTGCGTGGCCAATTTTTCCCCTTCGCAGACCCCACCCCGCGGTTTGTTTACGTTCTGGCCTTCAGCGGTCAGCTAATGATAATGTTACGTCAGCGCACCTGGTGTTTGGCTGACCAGGGGAATATCACTTGCGCTCAAAGCGTTTGATCACGCGCCGAGAGGGTTTCTGTGAAGAAACGGCCCGCTAGCGGCTGGTACCCTTTGAGGCCTGGGTAACCGTTTCATCTTCGATTCAGGGGAGATAACCCGCGGTCGGTCTCGGTTGTTTTGCCCCTTAGACGAACGCAGCGAGCGATCATAATATTATGCATTTGTCTATCTAGGGAAATCTTCTCGCGGTCGTGGCTTCTGATGTAGTCTCTAGAATAACCTTCGTCTTGCTCTTGATTACGTTATACGCCGAACATCTGTAGAAACAGGCCATGCCAGGTGTTTATTGGTAAACTATATCAGTAGAGGGGTTTAAGCAGTCAGACACACTCGTAAAATATTTCCTACCCGGTATGACCATAATGAGAATAGGCAGACGTTAACACAGAACTAAATGTTATTTGCCTATGTTCTCGGCATTTTTCGGGTTTTCAGGGATACCGGATTGCTCGAGCAAGACTCCAGTCAGTCGAAGAACGTCATATTCTCTTCGATCTAGAGGGTTTCTGAATACATCTAGCATCAAACCCATACCTGAAAACAAAACCCTTTTTGTCAACGCCATTCTCTCTGAAGGGAAATTAAGCTCACGCAGTATGCAACGAGCCAACGCAAAATCTGAAATCTTCTGTTGCAGTAGTAGTTTCCTACTCGCCTATTGGATTACCAGTCAGAGCATTGCGGCTTCCCAATATCTAGCACAGCGTGTATAGCAGAATTTAAAATCACAAGCCTCTGTGTGCTTAAACGGAGCACTCAGTCAAATCACAGTTCAAACCAGCCCAAACCGGAGTTACTACCAAGTACGCAAGATTCCAGCGCCGGATAAGATCGTAAAGGGACCATTTGTCCTCAAGTAACTTCGTCTTGTGTGTAGTTCTGGGTTATGAAAAAACCTCGCCCTTATGAGCGGTCAGCAGGAGATAGACAGAGTTCCAGTCCCCCTCGCGCAATTAGGAGTCACCAAAGTTAGCACCTACATGGAAAGTTATGTAGGTTATTCTTTCACCCTGAAGGATATCTACACGTAAGACACTTTCTGGAGCTAGCACCTTTGGTCCCACAAAAACGGACAGACTGACACTCAGTTTATTCATTTGGTAAACCAGAGAGAGAGAGACAGAGTCTTCCAGTCCCCCTCGCGCAATTAGGGGTCACCAACGTTTGCACCTACAGGAAAGTTATGTATGTTATTCCATCATCTTGAAGGATATATACACGTAAGACACTTTCCGGAGCCAACATTAGCACCTACAGGAAAGTTATGTATGTTATTCCATTCACCTTGAAGGATATCTACACGTAAGACACTTTCCGGAGCTATTACATTTGGTCCCACGAAAGCGGACAGACTGACACTCTATTTATTTACTTCTCTGTGTTCCTACAGGTTTTATGTTGGTGGTGTGTGTGTTCGTTGGGGTGTATATGCATATTTGTGATTATTGACGATGAGTGATGATTATTGATGTTGTGTGTATTGATATGCATTATTTTCATACAGTTCTTCTTTAATAAATTTTACTCATTTATTAATGCGCTGTTCACGACCCTTTCATCCATAATTTACATGTTTCAGCTCTTTACTATAGTCTCTATTTTGATAAGAGAAAAGAGAGAGATCGGGAGGTGCTTAGACTATATAAGTGTTGAGGCTTGGAGTGAGAGATAACTTTTTATAAATCTTCTTCCAGGTTGTCTCAAGTCCACCTCCTGTTTACACCTTATCTGTGTGTAATCTATAACTCTGTCAGTTCAATATCATTGTCGACTTCACTACTATTGTCTAACTCGACAGTTACTCTTACACTTTAACTCAACCACGATACTAAGTAAGTAAGTTTGTGGTAACATCTTCACACGGTAGAAGGGGAACGACTAAGTAAGTAAGTAAGTTTTTGGTAACATCTCTAACACGGTAGAAGGGGAACGACTAAGTAAGTAAGTAGGATTTTGGTAACATCAATAAAAGTAGCTTCGGAAAACGTTTCGTCTTCTTTACTTGTGTTGTGATTTTAAGTCATAACTGAATATTAATTTGCCTGAAAATTTGTCACCTCTGTTGAGTGATATTCATAATTTAATAAAATATACCTTATTAAGGTTAAGACCCTAATGCAAAACCCACACGTAAGTTGGTCATTGCTAGAATTCTTCTTCAAGTACCATGCCTAGTGGCATGGGAGATTTATGTCTCTCCACAACTTCCTGTCTCCAGTACAATTTATCAATTCTGTTGTTGACCTCCCTCCATGCTACGATGTCAAACTGTCCAGTATTTGCTCTCTTTGTCTTCCTCTTTCTGTTTTTCCTTCACACTTACCTGTTGTACCGATATAGTCTAGCTTTCCTCTTCTCATAACACATTTTGATTCATGATTGTACAAGGGATAATACGTCGGTAGTTTCCAATTGCTTTCTGTCGGTTTCTGTACGGTTGTCTCCGTTAGGGCAGTGGGAAGAGAAGAAGTTAAAGCGCCCCCATGTCGCTGGTTGTCACATCATAAAGCTTCAGGGGTGATTTAATACAGACAGCTGTCCCTCACAACCATCCCACCTCGCCCTCAGTGACAACCCCTGTTTTGGTTCACAGCTACTTATTCAGTATCCACAGCTAACCTCTATATCTAGAGGTCATTCAACCATCAAGCACCTAGTTGATGCGCCTGATAGGAGAACAGGTTCCTTACATAGTGTATTGCTTTCCGACTTGAGATTAAACCAAATAACTCACTGACCTAGTTGCTTGAAGAAACATCTTCCTAAATGAGCACATGACTGTTGATGATCCAACTTTTAAATACAAAACGTTAATCATCTGTGTAATCATTCGATAATCTGTGTAATCATTCGATAATCTGTGTAATCTGTGTAATCATTCGATAATCTGTGTAATCTGTGTAATCATTCGGTAATCTGTGTAATCATTCGATAATCTGTGTCTTCTTCTTTGATCCTTAGCCGCCGACCGTCAAAGTAGTCAGTGGCCATCACGCCTAGTGGAGCCTTGTAGGGCAACAACAAATTGATTTCACTTTGCTCGGTCGGCGGCCATCCTTCGTACAGTGCCCCAACTCTGGTTCATTCTTTGCATCTCAGCCTTCACAGTCTTCCGCCAGGTTTTTTGTCGGCCTCTCTTTCGTTTTCCTTCAGGGGTCCAAAGCATAGCTGTTCTTGTGATGGCATCGGGGTCTCTTCTGAGGACATGGCCAACCCAGCTCCAGCATCTGCCAGCTATGATGGTGTGCATGTCCTCTTGCTTGCTCCGAGTAAGCAGATCTTGGTTGGTGATGGTATTCCTTGTCTGGACAATGTCCATTATCCTGTATGTCTATATTATGATATCTTTCATACAGCTGGCCATATATGGAGCGGTCTTGCTCTGATTTCACGGAAAGGTCTGGATTGTTCCGTGGCTAGCTCTACTTTGAGCTTACACATGCGCAGTAAACTTGCGCGGGGAATTGAAGTATGTCTTTCTGGGCAGTGTGGCGTGAGGTTTTATTTGGCTCTTGGATCAGTATAGAACTGACAATTACATAAATATAATTTCTGCAGAAAATGGTGAAGTCCCAGTGTCTGAGAGAACTACTGGTATCACAAACTAGTTACGGCTGTGAATGATCTGATCTCGAAAAATTAGTAGAGAGGAGACCGACATAAATTGCCACCTCCGCTGTGTAACTAACTGTGATATTAAGACAAGGAAACAGATTTTACTTAACAATGATAAAATTGACAAGTCTTCAAATACAATTTCCTTATTATTTATTTAGTATATACACTATCTACTCTTGTGCTGAAGGCTGAATGTTGAAAAATGGAATGTAATGGATTTGTAAGTTTACATATGATTTACAAATATTTATATTTATTTATAGATATATAAATATATTACAACAAATTTTTTAATTATAGGAACAAAAATTATATCAGCTGTGCTGTTATTCAATTATAGTACATGTATCAGCTGTGCTGTTAATTACGTATATATATATATATATATATATATATATATATATATATATATATATATATATATATATATATATATATATATATATATATATATATATATATATATATATATATATCATTTATTAGCTATGCTGTTAATCTTGTCTCTTTCTACGCTAAATAACTTTCTCGTCACTGACACTAACTTTTGCTCACAATGCTGACAGAAATGGTACTAATGTGTACTCATCTCTCTAAGGTCTGTTCTTCTTTGTTTGGTTCACACAACCACGGCTGAGGATCGTTCCTTTAGCCCACCCAAGACTGAGGGGGACCAAAGATGTAGATTCTGTGCAACCTCTATGCTCCTGTGGAGTTCCAGGCAGCTGGATTGACGACCCACGATCTCAGTTTTGATGACACGAATAAAACCTGTAACAAGGAAAAATAGGGGCTAATTTTTGTCCTCGAGCCCACCTATTTCTAGTGTGGGTGAAATGAGCGTGTCTCGGGTGTCTGCATGTAGGATGAATGACAACATGGCTCAGTATGATTTAGCAATAGCGAGACAAGACAGGGGTCTACTTGCAAAACATTCTTTCTGATAAACTAATACATGGATACATTCAATAATATAAATTCAATACATGAATACATCCAATAATATAAATTCAATACATGAATACATCCAATAATATGTATTCAATACATGAATACATCCAATAATATGTATTCAATACATGAATACATCCAATAATATGTACAACTAGGTGTGATACAACCATTTCCTTCCCCCCTATAATATACCAGGCCCTCTCTGACAAGTGCTATAATATATCCTAACAATATTGTTATGTTCTTATGATAGGAGTATATGAGACGAGGACTGTTTGGTTATATTTCAGGTGGGAGTAATCTGAATAGACTGAAGTATGTGAGACAATAGATTGAGTTATATGAGAGAATAGATTGAGTCCTAACAAGGACTGTTTTGGTTATGTCGCAGTTGGTCTGAGATAATAGATTGAAGTTATAGGAGACAATAGGTTGAGTCCTAACAAGGACTGTTTTGGTTATATTTCAGTTTGGGGTTATCTGAGACAATAGACTGAAGTTATAGGAGACAATAGGTTGAAGTTTGAGTCCTATTAGTCTTCGTCTTCATCAATCCATATCAGGAAATACAATCATTATACCTAATTCCCCAAGATACAATCAGTAACCTGATACATTCATAGTGAACCAAAATATATTAATTATATACAGGTGTAGGTATTATAAATGACACACAACAAATACCAACATTAGAGACCTGCTGTAAGCCTATTTTCCTATCAGTTTATAGTAAATTATATTTACCCTCTTAAGATTTAAACAGGCCAGTGACTCGACTAGGAAGCAGGCTGCAGGTCAATGCACTCAGGTAAGCAATAAATCAAGGTTGACAGCTTCTCCTCTCTCAGTCGGTCGTGTCTCTGGCTTCGTGTCTGGTGTTGCGTGCTTTTGCATAAAATCTCGATCAATTATATAGGCAGATGAATGCTTAAGGAAAGCTTTTGGTTGGTTCCTGGTCGGGCAAGCTGATTGGTTTACTGCAGTTGAGTCCCAAGCGCCATACAGCCTAATTTTATTCTTTTTTTCCGCCATCTTGCGTGAACAAGATGGCCGCGGCCCACATCCGAAAAAACAGGGCTTAAGTTTTTTCCTGACGTAACTTCTTGTAATTTATTCCGGCTCAGCAACTGTGCGTTGATTGGCTGGGGCAAATTTGTATCCCGACATAATGATTTAACAAAGTAGTGGGTTTACACAACTCGTTTCACGACAGGCAGTCGATGTGAAGTCTCCGAGATGACAAGAAGTCAGCACTCGTCTCTGTCTATAATTCTGGGGAATGGAGCCTTTTTTAGGTGTTAAATGATATTGAAGTTTTCCCCTATGATAATTCTGGCTTGTGATTGTATAGCCATGGATGTGAAGAAATGTGTTGTGTGTTATTTCTAAACGGCAGACAGGTAAAGAGATTTTTAAATCTTATCTTATAGCAAGAACATTATTAAGATGGCTTTCTCCTAATGCGGAGATGTACTGAGTGGAGGAGCCTGATGTTAGCCATTTCTTTGAAGTAACCTTTCCGCTTATACGGCTTATTCTTTGTAGATGAGATCTACCTGTCTGGTCACGAGAAGTCAAGTACTTTATTAAGGTGGTTTTCTCCGATATATTATATAGAGGAGACTGAGTTGAATATTTTGAAGCAGCCCGCCATTCGTGCGGCTGATTATGTAGCTTAGATTTACACGACCTGCTTGGTCATGAGGAACCAAGAACAGTAGTCATATGAAGCGCGCCAGTTGCGCGGCTTATTTGTTGCAGCCAAGGTTTACATGCAAAGTCTCCATAATGTTGAATATTATGAGTTGTTACTATCTACATGATTTATGAGCTCACATGACAGTGAATCGTTCGATGTCAGCGTATGTTACTGTTGTTCGTAATAAATATGTCTGAAACGTCAACAGTCGTTTTCAATGCTTCATGACTACTCCATTCAACATCCTCATCAACCATTTACCTGTTACAGTGTTTTGCCTGTGTGGCGTTGAATCTTACATGTCTACAGTTGACTGGGCATAACTACCCGTTACAATTCGGTGAATTTTTCTTAGGCATGTTGTGTGAAAAGAGGACAATTTCGACATTTCCTTCTCTGTAACTCTCCAGCATTCTGCACCATAGAGATGCACAGAAAGCACACAGCTCTGATATAATCTTAATTTTGTGCTTGTGCTGTATTGAGAGGACATCCAGATGTTGTTTAGGCTAAAAAAGGCTGTTCTTGCCTTATTTATTCTGATGTTGATGTCTTTGCCTGCCCCGCCGTCTGGTGTTACTATGCATCCTAGGTATGTGAAGGTGTCTGTCTGTACCAGTTGCTGATTCCTTACTGATATGGGCTCAGGGTTGCTCACATTGAGCGTCATGTCCTCTGACTTCTTTAAATTGATGTTCAAGCCCACCTGCTGGCTAAACTTATTAAGTCTATCCGTTTTTTCCTGGATGTGTTGATGTGAATGTGCTAGTAGTGCAATGTCATCTGCATATTCCAGATCTTCCAATGTAGAAAATGTAGTCCATCTTATTCCTCTTGGACTGCCCTCTGTTGTCCGGCGCATCACCCAGTCTATGACTGTTAAAAATAGAGTGGTTGATAAGGGGCATCCCTATCGTACTCCTGTCTTCACCTCAAAGGTTAGGTTGCTCTGCCCAACACTACACGTAAAGTTGGCATAGAGGCTTTTTATGATTGACACTATGCAGCTTGGAATTTCATAAGCCCTCTGTATTTTCCATAAACTGTCCCTATGTATGTTGTCAAAAGCCTTTTCAAAATCAACGAAGTTAATGTACAGCTGTCTTTGCCATTCTGAGCACTGCTCTATAATGTTCCTGAGAGTGAATATATGATCTACACATCTTCTGTTCTTTCTAAATCCTGCTTGTTCTTTCCTCAGTTTGTGGTCTACTGCTTTTGAAATTCTCTGCATAATTATCCTGGCTAGTATTTTGTAATCTGTGTAATCATTCGTTAATCTGTGTAATCATTCGATAATTGTTATCATTGCTTCATTTCTTACCCCATAAGTTAATGTCTTACATCATAATTTTATTGAAGTTATTTCAGTTTTATTTTACTGTCTGCGTTTTTTAAATACTTATTACATAAAGTTAGATTAGAATGCACCTGGACAGGGAGCTGCATGTAAAAGTTTATCTCTGTGCGATAAAGTGAAACCTATATATTTGTTAGCGTTAAAGACTTGAAACACGACAAATATGTAAACATCACGTCAAATAAATAAAAGCAGCTAAAACGCACATAACGTAGCAAGCTTCCATGTAGAAGTACATTTTCTAGTAACGTTAGTGAACTCGCTTGAATGAGCTCAACGATCAAGAATTATTCTTGTTTGCTACTAACAGAGCTTTTGACCATCACTGCACTCAATCGCTACTCAGCTCGTCCTCCACTCCCACCCCCTCCCAGTCAATCATGTGCTGTTACATTTGAAGTTTATTTATGTTTTGTTAAACACGATGAGATGCGCCACCACACTTTCGCCGCCTCTTACCACATGTCTGGTGAGAGCCGCTGGTTCTATCTCTTCTTTGTGTCAAAAGAGAACCACAGGGACCCACGGTGCATTAATGTGTCTAGGTATCTCAAAAATACTGACTTACTAGCGGGTAACCCGCCAAAACATGGCAGGAAATAATTAAGTACAGTCCGGGTAAGCAAAAGTTGCTGGGGCCATTCTAAAACACTTCTGCTTATCAGAAATTCTACTTATTAGAAGTTCTACTTATTAGAGGTTCTACTTATTAGAAGTTCTACTTATTAGAGGTTCTACTTATTAGAAGTTCTACTTATTAGAAGTTCTACTTATTAGAAGTTCTACTTATTAGAAGTTCTACTTATTAGAGGTTCTACTTATTAGAAGTTCTACTTATTAGAAGTTCTACTTATTAGAAGTTCTACTTATTAGAAGTTCTACTTATTAGAAGTTCTACTTATTAGAAGTTCTACTTATTAGAAGTTCTACTTATTAGAGGTTCTACTTATTAGAAGTTCTACTTATTAGAAGTTCTACTTATTAGAGGTTCTACTTATTAGAGGTTCTACTTATTAGAAGTTCTACTTATTAGAAGTTCTACTTATTAGAAGTTCTACTTATTAGAAGTTCTACTTATTAGAAGTTCTACTTATTAGAAGTTCTACTTATTAGAAGTTCTACTTATTAGAAGTTCTACTTATTAGAAGTTCTACTTATTAGAAGTTCTACTTATTAGAAGTTCTACTTATTAGAAGTTCTACTTATTAGAAGTTCTACTTATTAGAGGTTCTACTTATTAGAAGTTCTACTTATTAGAAGTTCTACTTATTAGAAGTTCTACTTATTAGAAGTTCTACTTATTAGAAGTTCTACTTATTAGAAGTTCTACTTATTAGAAGTTGGCTCAAAGATTGACATTTACGGACAAAATCAGAAATAAAACATGAATGACAAATTAGTCATAGAAAAAAAGGTAATTTTTCAAGAACTGAAGGTCTTTTATATTTGAACATGCGCCCTAATATAACCGACTAGGTTGAACGGGACGCGCCTCGTCAAAACGACGCAAAATTTTTTTTTTTTTTTAAAGTAAAGTATGAAGCAATTATTTTAATCATTTAGAACAAGTATATACTGAAGCACATTAACAACGCACCACTTGTATAATCCAGGAACAGAGTGTGAAATGTAAATATAAGTGTTTACAAGTTTACATATTTGGAATCTTTATTCATTTTCCTATGAATCCATGCTGGTCATTAATTTGTACATTTAATTGCTATGAAATTCATTGCATTCTGTGCAGACAAGGGAGAAAACCAAAAATGCAACCAATAAAAAAATTCATTCACACTTTCCTCAGTATCTGGTATGTCCACCGTGTGCTTGCATACAAGCTTGGCAGCGGCTCTGCATGGAACGCACATGTCTCTGAAGGAAATTCCGGGGAATCAAGTTCCATTCACGTGTAAGAGCAGCTTCGAGCTGTTGCAGATTAGCTGGAGAACCTTGCCTGTAGACTCTGTGTCCAAGCTCGTCCCACAGATGTTCTATAGGGGACATGTATGGTGATAGGGCAGGCCAATCAATCGTCACAATGCTCTGCTGCTCTAGATATTGCTGCGTAATGCATGCGGTGTGCGCACGTGCGTTATCCTGCTGGAGAAGCTGCAAGTCTGGATAATTTGTGAACGCAGGAGCAACCAATGCATCCAGAACTTCATCTCGATATGTCACAGCGAAGAGGCAAGCGATGGTGAAAACTGAATCCTCCCCAAACGTGAATACTGCCACCTCCAAATCGGTTGTGCTGACGAACACAGCAATCTGCAAAGCGCTCTCCACACCGTCGCCAAATCCGTATACGTCCATCAGCAAAGGATATGTTGAATCTGCTCTCGTCTGTGAATAGGACAGCATTCCACTGCAGTCTAGTCCATCTGACATGTTGCTCTGCCTATTGCAGGCGCTGCTGACGATGTCTGTGAGTCAAGTTTGGCCCAACATAAGGTCGTTTGCAGTAAGGCCTGTATCTCTGAGTCGTCGTATGACTGTCATTCGAGAGACTTGCCCACGTCTACCCACTATTGCTCTTGCTGTTTGACTTGCCGGGAGAGAACGATTCCTTAGGTGACTCAGCATAATATGACGATCTTGCGCAGGGGTAGTAACTCGTGGTTGGCCACTCCGAAGTCTATCCCGGGCACTGCCAGTGGTTCCGTAACGTCCATTGAGACATACAGTAGTGCTGTGGTGGCAATTCATCCTTCTGGCAATGGCCCGCGAGCTCATTCCGGTCTCCAACATCCGAATGGCTCGTTGGCGGTCGTTTTCAGATAGTCGTGGCATTTCAAGCACATGTACTGGGTATTTTGTCGCAACGGCCTTTTTATACCGAGTATACTGCCACAACGCGTACACATCATTTTCAGGGTCATAGCTGTTGGGAATCGTGTTGCACTTGTAACTTTCATTGTTTTCATGTAGTCTGTACACAAACCCGTGCGTTGAATCATGCACTTTCCTTTCCAGCAGCCATTCGCTCTCTACCTCATGACAAACACGGGGAAAATCCATTCCCACACTTTTTTTCCAGCTTCTCGGCATCAGTATATATAATAGTGGTGCGTTTTTAATGTGCTTCAGTATATAAAATATAGACAACCTACACGACCTGAACATCGAGGAAAACTGGCTCATAAACAATATCATGTCCCGGAAACTGAAATACTTTGGCCTCATTAAACGTCATAGTGGCTTGGAGAGACCAGTGATGGAGGGTATGGTACCTGGAAGGCGAGGCAGGGGCCGACCAAGACGACGGTGGACACAGAACATTGAAGACACCTTGAACATGACATTGGAGGAGGCAGGAGGGCTGGCTCTTTCAGGCGGGCTGTGATGAGAGCGACGTTCTGCAAAGGACATGCTACATGATGAGAACAAGTATTTCAATTTGTTATATTCATTTCTGCATCGTGTACAGTTTTCAAAAGCAACTTAACAAAGCTTAAAATGTAGTGTCAAGTTATTTGCTAATAACAAAGTTGCACGTGTAAAAACGTTCCAACAGCATTTTGGCTTAGTAAATGTGTGTGCTGTCGGTTACTATACATGTTAATAGATCGATAACCACTGAGGGACATGTTGTTGTTGTTGCTAACTAGAGCTGCTGAGCTCGTCGGTATTTAAATCTAGCCCCACCTGCGGTATAGGAAACACCCTGCAATTTTTCTAAGTCCGCAATACATCCAGTTTTTCATTGTATTGGTGAAAGGACGTCGGCGTTACAAGAAACAGGTGTCAGGCGAAGTTAGATTTCAGAGGCCGGCTTGCAAAGAATTCACGCCATGTCGGCTTCACGCAGGCGTGTCAGTGGTGTGCAACGGAACGACCGCAATAATTTGTCTTCACTTTGTTACTTTCACAATTGTCTCCTGCTGGTGGAATTGCGAATTTTAAAGCTGCATCCAAGGTGGAATGGGTTCATTTTCTACACAAGACAACAGGAGGCTGAGACACGTGGGAGTCATGACCCAGGTGGGACCGCCCCGCTTAGATTGTAAAGGAGAATAATGGGCCGAAACACTTGTTCGAGGGGGACTATTTCAGATGATCAGATTGCCTCCTGTTGTATTGCTCTGTATAGAGTTACCTATAATCTTTATTTGGCAATGCCAAGCTGTTGAGTGGTGCTGTATAGAGTGTTTGTGATTGTTGGGGAGCCCGGCAATAGCTGTCGTCTCTCTGTGGAGAGTCCTGGGCAAGTGAGCAGCACAAGCTGAACTGCCTCATACGGATGGGTACAGTTGTGGCAATTAGGCTCATGTGTGGGGTTTAATTTGTTTAAGTGCTTGTTGAGTCTGGTGTGTTCTGTTCTTAGTTGGAAGATTGTGCTCTGCTCCTTACGTCGTAGGTTATTAATGTTGTCATTTTTGTTGGGGTGGGCCATTTCGTTATACAAGGAACGTCCAGTAGACCCTTTTGCCCATCGGTTCAGCCATTCCTCTTTGAAATTGTTTTGGAGTATTAGTTTAGCTGTCTGTATGTTTTCTGGAGTGTTTGTTTGAACCATGCTTGCTCCTAGTTTTGCTAATCTGTCTGCTTTATCCTGGTATATCTGTGTGCCCTGGTATCCACTGGAGTGACTCTGCTGTCATATTTTGTGAGCAGATTGTCAATTGTTTCGGCCAGCTGTATTATTTCTTTATTTTGAGTTTGGAGGCATTCTTCTAAAGCCTGAAGTGCTGATTTTGAATCAGCGAAGATTATGATATCTGAGGGCATATGGACTTCTTGTTTGAATTAGCTGTATATTGCTGTGAGTGTGGTGTTTATTGCTGTAATCTCTGCTTGGTAGTCAGTACAGAATTCTTCGCGCGGTTCATATATTTCTAGTGTGCTGCCATTTGAGTATTTCACATACGCTCCAAGTCCAGCATTTAAGGTGGCTGAACCATCTGTGTATGCATGTATTGAAGTGCCAGGGTAGCTATCTATAGTCTCTAAAGTAGCTGTTTTAAGTAATGTTGGGTTCGTGTCTCTTGTTAGTGTGCTATTCATGAGTGTGGTTTTTTATTACTGGACGTTTTAACTCCTTTCCGGGATAAATAGAGCAACTTTGGGAAGGTTAAGGCGGCCGGCGTGATGCCGACCACATCACCCCTAGTATGCCGACGGTCAAGATAATATGGGCCTAACACCATATTCCAAATATGCCTCAATGGGCATGTCACGGGTTCCTTTACCTTTACTGTTCGATTATTTATCGTGTCTGTGGGATGTGGTGCTGTTCTGCTATAGTTGTTGCTACTTGTAGTGGTGATGTTTGTTTTAGTCTGCTAATGGGCTTCCAGTTCTCAACCAGTTGTCTGTTTGGGTGGTCTTTTCTCATTCTTCTATAGCGCTCTGCAGCTTCCAGAACAGCACATTTACGTCGTAGGTCAATTGGTTCTATATTTGCATCAATGTCACAGGTAGCTGTTGGTATGGTTCTCATTCACCCGCATATGAACCTTAGAGCTTGGTTTTGGACTTTGTCCAACTCTGCTTGTCTGGTTTTGCTCATTTCCGACTGCAGTGAAAGGTTGTTATCCATGACTGATCGGACATATCCCAGGTACAGCTGTCTGATATTTGCTTTGTCTGCTCCCCAGCTAGTGCTTGCAAGATGTTTAACTAGGTTCAGGCGTCTACTGGCCTTATCTTTCATTTTGTGCATGAAGGTATTGAGGAGTAGCTGTCTGTCAAGCTCCACTCCGAAGTAAGCTGGATTACGTAGCCTGTCTAAGGCATACTATGAATCTAGTGCAACTGTTGAAGCAAGGACTGACGCTAATGGTTCATATGTAGAAGATGGTATTTCCACAGGAGAGGTTGTCCTACATTTCTATAACACAACAAATAAAGTAATGATACAGGGTGCAGAGTGCGCTATTAAAGATTGGGTTAGTACTGACCTGAACAATTTATGGAAATCAGCAACTTCTGCTGGAGTCAGTCGAGAGGCCATCATATCAAATGTGCCAGTTCAAAGTATTCCTGCAAAAACTTCTAAATCTAAGAAGTTAGCAATCACACATTCCACTGTTTCCGCTGATATCACAACAAACATAACTCCCAATAAAGAGTGCAAAAAGATGTCACATACAAAACCAAAGTCACCAGCGTTAGCTGATACAAGTTACATCACAGAGACAGAACACCTATCAAGCACCTTTGACAGTAGTCCAACAACATCCCCTCTTACATTACCTATGCACTCGTCACAAGATCAATTTTTAATAATATTGTCTGAGATGGAGATACTAAAAACAGAGCTGAGCAGCCTCAAAAAAAGCTTACGAGCAGCTCCATGCTGACCACATGTCCCTCAAAAATAGCTGTGAGAGAAACGAGTCTGAACAACAGAAAGAAAGCACACAGCAGAAAAATAAATACAGACAGTGTAACACAAACACAAGCTCAGAGGGAAATTCCGACGGTAGTGAAGTACAGCATACGACACAAGCTGAACCGAGCCATAAAGAAGACCATGACCTGTACATTCTGGAATTCCCTGCAGACGTAAGCAGAATCCCTGTCCAGATTTCTACTCGGCAGCCCCCACTGTCGACAGCCAGTTCACATCACAGCAAGAAACCTACACACAATCCCAGCATAGTTCAAACACAAGAAACAGCACGCACTGACACCGGCACACACACACATCTTTCAAATAGAAGGAAACACTTCATCTTTGGTGACCAAAATGTGAAGGACCTTCAAAAATGTCAATTAGTAACAGCAGATATAGACAGGGTCACTGTTCGCTACAAAAATTGGGCATCTGCGCAGGACCTACTGACTCTCCTTAAAAGATATGAAACTGATCTTGATGTAGCCAGGGTCACTGTGCACATTGGTCTGTCGAACGCGCTAAAGCATAACGAAATTGCACAAACAGAGTTAAATCAAATCACAAGTAACTTCCAGTTCCTGTTCCCAAATGCAAAGGTATATTTTTCAGCTATTATACCTCCAGTTCGTTCACATTATAGGAAATCTGTTGAGATGAACAACAGAAAATTGAAAAAGCATTGCGTCAGACACCACCACACATTTATAGAACACTCCTCGTTCCTTGCCACATCCGGAGCCCCTAGGAAGCATCTTTATAGCGGCGACATTTCCTTATCCGATCAAGGAACCAGTATGTTGGCGAGAAACATCAAATTTCCAGAAAACACCCTCAGAGGCACAGCCAGCACATCAGCATCCAAGTATCCTTCAAAACGACACACGAATGTAACCAGCTACTCCTTTAATGCAATTTACGACTTTGAGTTTCCGCCAATACCCACAACTTCAAGCACCAGCCAGACAACAATGTCACACAATCAGGAGTATCAAGACAGACCCCTTATTAGAACTACAGATGTGCAAGAAACAGCCAATAATATCGGCCTTCAGCAACATTCTACGACCGACGACCCACCTCAACAACAACCTGAGACACTCCATTCTCAAAGATCTGTAAAAGATTCAATTCAACCAATTCAGGGTCCACCTACTGAAATCTCACCACGTCCGGTGTCGCACCAGACACCAATGAGAGATCACCCATCATCGTTGTCATCACAGGTTTTCCCATATCAACCTGCACACCCAACCTTTCATAACTTTCTACATCAGCAAAGCCTCTTGAACTACGCACCTTACACTTGGAGGTCCTACTGGCCGGAATATCCCATTCATCAAACAACAGTACCTCAACATCCCGCGAACACCTACTACCAAATGAATCATCTTTTACGGCCAAATCCATCTCGCTTTTATTGTCCACAACACTCTCCTCAACATTATCAGTGACTGTTCCCTTCACAAGTCGACGTCTCTGTAGGACCAGCAACTGTCGGATAATGCTTTATTTATTTATTCTCAGTATCTATTTGTTTGTCTGTCCGTCTATTCTCTTGGTGCAGCTTAACTTTGTTGTTAACCTTCACAGTGTGGATGGGTGTGCTTGTTGTGTGACAGTTTTCTTACAATTTTTAACTAGTACAGTTATCTTAATTGTTTGTAATTTGTTGTATTAAGGTGTGCATTTATGTACTATTACTTTTAATCTCACATATATAGCAACCTCGTGATGTTTATTTAGTTATTTATTTTCTATTTGAGCGTAAAACTTCTTTCACATAAAAATGTCAGGTAATTATGAACAATTACTAAATACAATTGGCTTATGGCTTGGCCACTTGAACGTAAACCATCTTTTAGGTAAAATTCCAGAACTCACACAAATTCTTAATCAAAATTTCCAGGTTTTTGGTTTTTCCGAAAGTCGTTTGAATGAGGAAATAACCGACGATGACATTGCGCTCAGAGGTTTTAAAACTATTCGGCGAGATTCTAGTAGACAATTAGAGACGGGTCTAGCAGTTTATATTTCTACTTCTCTCAGTTATCGCCGCAGAAACGATCTTGAGACTATAGATATAGAATGCATATGGTTAGAGATAAACCCCAAAAGCAAAGATCTATTTTAATCGGATATCTTTATCGTAATCCCAGTGTAGGAACAACATGGTTTGAAGATTTTACCAACATGATGGATAAGTTATTACTACAGTTAACGAAATTATTCTTCTTGGTGATTTTAATATCGACATGCACAAGCCAAACAATATATAGACCAACATCATAGCATCGTATAACATGAAACAAATAGTCAACAAACGTACCAGAGTAACAACAACGTCATCCACACTGATCGATCACATCTATGTAACCTGTCCAGAAAATATTATAGAATGCTCCATCCCTACTATTGCTATGAGTGACCATTACCCCATATGTTGCACTTGGGCAAAAAATGGGTACAAATCTCCAAAAAATAAACACATTAGTTTTCAATATAAAAGTCTTAAAAATTTCAACCGTGAATTATTTTTGAATGATTTGCGAACTGCGCCTCTCGCCAACGTTTTTCAAATTCCTGATCCTGATGACGCCATCGCATATTGGACTGATATTTTATAGTATTTTTAATAAGCATGCGCCTACTAAAGAAATTCGCGTGAAAAGGCAAATCAAATCTCCATGGATCACACAAGAAGTTCTTGACGCTATGAGGCAAAGAGATAGAGCGCATAAAAGTAAGGATATCACTACATATCGGACAATAAGAAATAAAGTACAATACTTAATTCGCAGATAAAAGAAAAACTACTTTAGAAATTTAGTTCAGAGTAAAACAAACAGTAAAGAGATATGGAAGGCAATCAACACTTTAGTGAACAAACGACATTTTCCAGACCCACATACTCCCAATACGCCACTTACTTGTACTGACTTCAGCAATCATTTTCAGGCAGACATCAACAATATAAAATCCACCATTCCGTCTCCCCCTTGTGACTTAAGCAAATTATCAACGTTCTGCGAGAACAAATGTACTAACACAATTCCACCCGACATCCCTTTTATAACAGTTAACGAAGTTTACAACTATATTACTGGCCTTAAAGATAATAACTCATCGGGACTTGATGGAATCAGTAATCGAATACTGCGTTTTGCCGCACCTGCTATTAGTGATTCACTGACATACATATATAATCAATGTATCGCAAGGAGTTACTTTCCATCCGCTTTTAAAAGCGCTAAAGTATACCCACTTCTCAAACCAGGTTCATCTGATAGTAGTAATCTTAGTAACTATAGGCCCATTTCTCTTATATCGTCGCTGTCCAAACCACTGGAAAAAACACATCCACAAAACAACACTACAACACCTAGTAGATAACGACCTGCTAATCGACAGTCAGTCGGGGTTTAGACCAAAGCATTCATGCCACACAGCCTTAACAAAGATGATAGACAATTGGCACCTAAACATCAATAACGATAATATATGTGGAGCAATATTTGTAGACTTCAAAAAAGCATTTGATATGATAGATCACTTTATTTTAATCAGAAAATTAGAAACAATGAAAGTAAATATTAAGCTGGTAAAGTTAATTAAATCGTTCCTGTCAGACAGACAACAAATAGTCTCTTACAATAATTCCTTGTCGAACCCAACCGTTGTCCATACAGGTGTTCCTCAGGGCTCTATTCTCGGCCCTCTTCTATTTACCGTATACATTAATGATCTTCCTCTATACTTCAAACACTCATCATGTGACCTTTTTGCCGATGACTGTACTGTCTATACTAGTGATAAATGTTGCACCACACTAGAACAATCTTTACAAAACGATACACATAATCTTATTACGTGGAGCAACGAGAATCGCATGCAAATAAATATTAGTAAAACAAAATGTATGTTAATATCAACCAGACAAAAACTACAAAATTTGCAGAAAACAACACTTCAGCTCTTCATTGGAACATCACTAATTGAAAACGTAAATGAACACAGAACTCTAGGTATCACTGTTGACCAACACCTAAGTTGGAACTCACATGTACATGCACTCACAAAGCTAACAGCACAAAAAGTTTACCAATTAGCCAAAATTAAACATTTCCTGGATGAAGAGGCAAGGAAAATGTTCTACATATCTCATATACAAACGCATCTTTTATCTAATATACTGTATGGAGGCTCTGATGATCTAGTTTTCATTACAATATACTTATTCTTAATATTATATTCTTAATAACTTATATTCTTAATTGTATGATCAGGTACTGTTAATGTATGCTGTTATACTTCCTTGTAATGTTGCACTGCCTTACATTAATACTTTCAGTACTCTGGAGAATGTTTGAGTAACAGTAATAAAAGATGAGCAAGAGGATGGAAGAATGCAAGAGGGGACTGTGTCCGATTTTCAACCCTTGGCAAATTAATTGCTTTCATATATGTCTATCTAACTATCGACCTTGTCTGATTCTGGTCTTGAGTTTGGGACGCAAAGACATCGAGGAAAGTAACTGTTTACACACCTCATCTTGATGAACCTAAAAAAAACAAAAAAAGTCCCCGAGTCATTCAGTTGAACACCGTATGATCATTTTACAAGTTCTTATAACATACCTCTGAATATGTCTCAAATCACTAATTTACAGTACGAACAATTCGATTCTTATGTCTTGTTGTTATTGTTTTTGTTTTTTTTGTTTTTTATTATTATTATTATTATTTTCAAATTTATTATTATTATTAATTTTTTTGGTTTTTTTATTATTTTTATTTTATTTTAAAAACACTTAATTATAATGATTATTGCAAATGTAATATTACTTTTATAATGATAAATGCCTTAATAATGCTTAAAATAAATGTGAGGATGAAAGGATATTAGTATACATGATGAGAGAGAGAGAGGAAGGGCAGAATGTCAGACGGGCCTGCGTTCCCAATTCTTAACCCTTTGAAAATAAAGTTCGTTCGTTCGTTCGTTCTCTGGACAGCAGTTGTCCATCAAGTTTTAGTTGGTACACTTTCTTGCTTTCCTTGATGCTTCTGGTGAAAATTGTGTATACAGTTTTCTGGTGTTTATTCTTAGTTTCCAGAGCCTGCAATACACAGCTATTGTGGTTAGGGCTCTGTTTAGTCTTGATTGCGCCAGTATTTTCTATTTTTCAACCGTCCAAATGAGTAGGACATCTGTATACAGTGTTTTGATACCTTCAAGAAGATAAGGAAGAGGGTGCACCTCCAGTGTATTCTGGGTAGATTTAGTGCCTTCTTCTGTTGTTTGTATTGTTCTGTTACTTAGGAAGGCTTTAATCCACAGATACATTTTCCATGTATGCCCATTTCTGTCACTTTGGCGAAGAGCCCCTGTCTCCATACTGTGTCGTATGCTTGCTGCAGATCAATGAATACATCTGTTTGAGGGACATGTAAACCGCTGCAGGAGGTACCTCATCCTGACCCAAGGGCTTTTATGTTACTTATCTGTTTGCTTGTATTTTCCTTCTTTCTTTCACTCTTTATCTTCAGATCTCAGCCGCAGTCATAACCCTTTACTCGTAAACCGAGGTGATCCCGTGTTTTAATATGAAATAAATATAAAGGTATGTTATCAGGCACTCGCAGGAAATAAAGAAGTAGAACACCAGACAACAGAAAAACAACAGACATGAGTGGCTTACCCAGGATTTGAACACTGGACCTTCCGTGCGACAACCCCGCCTAGCCATGCAAGCGAATCACACTATCCGCTCTGCCATCTACGCATCATCAAAAAAAAATGATGTTTCAATGGCAGGTCAACAGTGCGAACCACAATACACGACACCAGAAGTCCTCCATGGGCAGTTCAGCCTATTAATGACGCAATCACTTCTGTTGTATTTCTATCAAGCAGTATAGGCCGAATCCAACAAGACCCTTAGGACCTTAATACTGTGTCCAGTAAATGATAGTAGACTAGAACAGTGAGAACAGAATAGTGGGTAGGTTTGGTATTGTACAAACATTTATTACAAATAAGGGAGGGAAACCTGAGGCCTGTAAACAGTAAATTAATATGAAATAAATATAAAGGTATGTTATCAGGCACTCGCAGGAAATAAAGAAGTAGAACACCAGACAACAGAAAAACAACAGACATGAGTGGCTTACCCAGGATTTGAACACTGGACCTTTCATGTCTGTTGTTTTTCTGTTGTCTGGTGTTCTACTTCTTTATTTCCTGCGAGTGCCTGATAACATACCTTTATATTTATTTCATATTAATTTACTGTTTACAGGCCTCAGGTTTCCCTCCCTTATTTGTAATAAATGTTTGTACAATACCAAACCTACCCACTATTCTGTTCTCACTGTTCTAGTCTACTATCATTTACTGGACACAGTATTAAGGTCCTAAGGGTCTTGTTGGATTCGGCCTATACTGCTTGATAGAAATACAACAGAAGTGATTGCGTCATTAATAGGCTGAACTGCCCATGGAGGACTTCTGGTGTCGTGTATTGTGGTTCGCACTATTGATCTGCCATTGAAACATCATTTTTGATGATGCGTAGATGGCAGAGCGGATAGTGTGATTCGCTTGCATGGCTAGGCGGGGTTGTCGCACGGAAGGTCCAGTGTTCAAATCCTGGGTAAGCCACTCATGTCTGTTGTTTTTCTGTTGTCTGGTGTTCTACTTCTTTATTTCCTGCGAGTGCCTGATAACATACCTTTATATTTATTTCATATTAATTTACTGTTTACAGGCCTCAGGTTTCCCTCCCTTATTTGTAATAAATGATCCCGTGTTCGCTGAGTCAGCCCGAAGATTAGGTTCTTGCTGATGTAATGAATGTTAGCATCTATTAACCTCTTATCGCCTGTTTACAATAAAACGTAAGGACACGTAATACTGTAACATAGATGATGAAGGCAGAACTTCTGCTTACACGAGTTCAAATTTAAGTTGGGACAGAAAAATTACCTCGACGTAACCGAAAATTCTTGTTATCAGAAGTTTACCGGATTTTTTTTTTTTTGTTTAACAAAACAAAAGAAGGCAATTCGCTAGGACCTTCAGAGTTGCTTCTAGTTAAGCGAAAATCGACAAGCCAGTTCTGTTTATGTGGACATCATTCTATGATTTGTTCTTTGTGCTGCATGCCTTGTACGAGAGGTAGAGGTAGATGGAAAAGCAGACGAGAAGAAGAGGCAGACATGACTTGTGGTGAACACACAAGTAAAGACAATGAGCTGATAGTACGTGACAGGAGGACATGGTACAATGGTGAACACGCAAGTAAAGACAATGAGCTGATAGTACGTGACAGGAGGACATGGTACAATGGTGAACACGCAAGTAAAGACAATGAGCTGATAGTACGTGACAGGAGGACATGGTACAATGGTGAACACGCAAGGAAAGACAATGAGCTGATGGTACGTGACAGGAGGACATGGTACAATGGTGAACACGCAAGGAAAGACAATGAGCTGATGGTACGTGACAGGAGGACATGATACAATGGTGAACACGCAAGGAAAGACAATGAGCTGATGGTACGTGACAGGAGGACATGGTACAATTTTGCTGAAGGCATAAGTTCCTTTGGGAGCTGAAAGCTAATGATGATGAACTAATGGGAAATAATAACACGTAAAGGCATGTACTAAAAATACGCATCGCCGCAAATAGAACACATCATGAGATTGAACAACCTGAGACATCTAGGACTCTTCAAACGGAAAGGCGCTTATCAAAAGATAAGTCTACAAAGAAATAGAATCCAGGCAATTTTTTTTATATAGTATCTCCTTTTCTGCATCTTCTTTTTCTGTTCATTCTCCTAGACACTTTTCCTTTGTATCCGTCTTGATATTTAAATAAATAAATTTATTGTGTTAAGTTATATTTCTTTGTTGTGGTCATCGGGCTACCTGATGGCTACCTGATGGCTACCTGATGGCTACCTGATGGCTACTGAATTGGCCTAATATTATCTTTTTATCATCGTTCAGGGCAGCGGCGAATATGGCGACTTTGAACCGGAAATACAACTAAAGGAGGTCAGGAAATATCCAACTGTTATAGTAATTCTGGGAAATGAAAAACGGTACACTTTTTTCTTTTTAATTGTGTTAGTTTTTTTTTAGAGTGATTGTAAAACTGAAATAATTTAAATATTTTTTTAAATGTGTTAATTTAAATATTTGTGAAACTACCGTAACTATAATCTATTGAATCCATTGCTAATGACATTATTCACAGAGCGATTGAGCCCAGTTCTAGATTATGGAATTGCAGCATGGACAACAGAAGTTAAGTCAAACATTGATAAAATCAGCAAACTCCAAAATCAAGAAATGGGAATTATAACGTGAGGCATGAAAACAATACCTATAAAAGAACTCGAAAGTATTACATGCGTCCAGCCAATGGAGGATAGAAGAGACAGCAGGACCCAGGAACAAGCTGAAAAATTCAAGAAACTAAGAGACCATTCAGTGTGCCACATAAAAATGACTTAAGCGAAACAACTTAGTAGAATCAACCACAACAAAGATGAGGGCAGTTTCCATAAATGCATTATCAACAATGAAGCCCATCTACACTGCACACAAACTTCCAGTTTGGAAACAACATCGTGTCCCTGAAATGATAGAAAACATTCTTGGAATTGAGAGAAAGAAGAGCCAGACTGCAACAGAGAGAAACTCCATAGCGACAAAATACATAGAGAAACATTACCCATGCAACACCTGGACCCATGCATACACGGATGGATCAGCAACAAATGCAACAGAAAATGGAGGTGGGGGTGTCTTTCTGACCTTACGCACTGGTGCACAAGAAAAGGACAATTCTCAAGTAACTTCAGAGCAGAGGCACAGAAACTGAAGCAGAGGATCTAATGACAGATGAAAGCACAGAAAGACAAGTTGCTTTCTTTACTGATGTACTGTCAGTAGTTGCATTGTAGACAAGCCAACATAATGCAGACCTGAATGACCTAATAATAGCGCTTCACAAACTATGTCAACTATTTAAAAGAGTTGTAATCCAATGGATGCCATCACATTGTAACACCCCTGGCAATGAAGAGACTGACAGATTGGCAAAGGATGGTGGAATGCTACCTCAACCAGATACAAGCATAACTTTCGAGGAGGCAAAGAGTTATATCAGAACCAGATACATAAGCAAACGGGATGCAGAGCAAACAGGTCACACAAAAATATGCATACTACCAGTTCAACAGAAGAGATCATGTGGTAATCTTCAGGTTCCACGCGGGCCACAACAAATTGGGATACCTTCTATTAAACAAGTTAAAGATAGGAACTACAGATCAGTGTAACAGTGGCACTGATAAAATGACTGTTGAACATTTACTTCAAAGATGCCCAACATATGAGGAACAGAGAAAGCTCATGTGGCAGTCACCAGTACCATATCTGATAAAGCTCTATGGAGATGCAAATAGCCCCACGCTGACCACTGCTTTCTTTGAAAACATTCAAGTAGATGTCTGAGAGTGTACGAAGAAGAATCCACTGTGATTTGAAAGGAGATTTCCAGCAAAAGTCTTCAACAGCAAATTGGGCCTCAGGTCGAAATAAGCCAGACAGGATCGGATTTGTACCGTACTAATAAACTCTTGAGGAATTTTCGTACCAATCTGATCAAAACAACATACCATAAAACAACATTTTAAAACAACGTGCCTTAAAACAACGCGCTTTAAAACAACACACCTTGCAACAACATACCTTATAGCAACACACCTTACAACAACACACCTTAAATTAACACACCTTACAATAACATACCTTAACACAACCCACCTTACAACAACATACCTTAAAACAACACACCTTACAAATACATACCTTAACACAACACACCTTACAACAACACGTTAAACAAAAAGACTTAAAACAATACATTTTAAAGCATCACATCTGTCATAAGATGACATTCATGGGATTCATTTTTTCTGTCTATTCTTATGCCACACTCCTCTCAGCCATTATTTACCGGTCATCATCATACTCTACGCATTTATCAACTGATGAAAATCTTACACTCTGGTCGACACCAGGTATTCTAGCGGCTTGTCACCATCCTGACCTGTTTAACTTTTCTTTGTGGCCCGGCTGTGCTTAGCAAAGACAAGGATCAATGCCACCTTGACTTGTTTGCTTATTAAGCAGTCTATCCCCACATTAGATTGCATAATTACTTCCACTCATCTGGTGAATGAGTCTGTTAAGTGGTAAAGCGGATGGTCATTTAAGAGATAACATGCGAGTGATGTGAAAACGCGGCCCAACCTTAAGGTAATCGTGATTTTAACAATCTGGCAACAATTCATTCATTCATAACCCTCCACTCCCAAAGGAGCATAGGCCTTCAAAAAACACTTAAGTCTCTTAACAACCTCAATCACGATGTCTTGTTGTAATAAACAAATATGGGAAGAGAGGGCAACTTTGGAAGAGATTATCAAATTTTAAAAAAGGGCAGGTCGTTTGATATCTTGGTTTTGGAAAAAATAACACTTAAGGGGCAAAACCTTAAATGATCTTGTCAGTAATGTTCAGAATGAGCGGTGGGGGTAACATTTACTAAAATAAGACTCTTTACCCTATGGTTGGTTTGAAATTAGAAATTAAACTAAAACTAAGAGTACTCCACGAGGTGACATTAGTGCGTAGGCAAAAATTCAACTTTAAAACCTAACGTGTTTTGAAGTTTCCCCACTGCATTCCTTACCTGTGTCAGGAGATCACAGACAGCCAGAATAAGGAGTAGTATTAATAATTCTATTAGAGGACAGGCCTCATAATTAGAATTAGCTGTACAATTTTTAGAAGTGTAAACTTCAGTGATAGTACTTATCGCCCCAAGAGGAACCTTACACAAGCGTAAACAGTTAGGAACCTAACTCACAGAGGGACGACTGCATCTTAAACAGTTGTAGTACTTACTACAGCCATCTTGCGCATCAAAGTCTAGATATAATCACCCAAGTTTATTGGGGTAAGTTGTAACATGTACATTTTATTAATTTTTATTTGAATTTGACATGATGGAATTACGTATTTTTGTACAGTTGCATAAGAGGCTGGCAGCCTCATCATATAAAGAACTTGCCACATAAACCACTACTGCAAGAGCTAAGAGCTGATGACTGCTTTGTGCGGGTTTCCTCACAAGAAACCTATAGCAAAGGTGGCCCTAGGCTCCATAGGGAGCAAGGAGTGGATAATAATAATATAATTTTGCTAAATATAATGGTAAATATATTTATTATGAAAACATTCCTAAAACACTTTCATCGAAGTCGACGCTAGGCACCTATAACAGACGGGTCTTGAGAACACTCAAAGAAGCAAGCTGAATTGTCGCTCCAGCAACGCCAGGACGATGCTGCTATCAAACCACTTGAGTCCTGAAGAGAAATAACTGTTGGTCAAATATTTCATAAACAAATATCACGCTACATATGTAAATATAAACCCATAAACGACTGGATCAATTAGTTGAGTGAATGTGATGTCTGCACTGTATGATTTTTAAAAATACAATATACAGAGCTGAACATAAATAATGTTTTGCTGAATCACCTCCAGCTGGGGGCTCATAAAATACGAGTCAAAACATATACTTCTCACAGAAGGGGTGGAAGAATACAAGTTTGTAACAGACTTAGATGACGTTATACTTGCCATTCTAATAATCCCTGTGAAACCCCCTAAAATAGAAGCACCATCCTTCAATTTATATCTCTGCCAAGAGTTATCTTGAGTGAAGGTTGCAAGAGTTATCTTGAGTGAAGGTTACTAGAGTTATCTTGAGTGAAGGTTGCAAGAGTTATCTTGAGTGAAGGTTGCTACTTTTGAAAAAAAGACTCATTCCTTTTACTTGAATTTTGGTCATGAATGGACCTCTACTGCAGATCAGGGGAGACAAGCCGCCATGGACCCCCTCTACTGCAGATCAGGGGAGACAAGCCGCCATGGACCCCCTCTACTGCAGATCAGGGGAAACAAGCCGCCATGGACCCCCTCTACTGCAGATCAGGGGAGACAAGCCGCCATGGACCCCCTCTACTGCAGATCAGGGGAGACAAGCCGCCATGGACCCCCTCTACTGCAGATCAGGGGAGACAAGCCGCCATGGACCCCCTCTACTGCAGATCAGGGGAGACAAGCCGCCATGGACCCCCTCTACTGCAGATCAGGGGAGACAAGCCGCCATGGACCCCCTCTACTGCAGATCAGGGGAGACAAGCCGCCATGGACCCCCTCTACTGCAGATCAGGGGAGACAAGCCGCGACTACACCTTTAAAAAGCACACTTGAAAACAACATACCTTAAAACATCATACTTTACAACACATATTTTTAAACAACACACTTTAAAACAACACCCGCCTCCTCTCCCGAATAGTTGGAGTCTGGGGTAAACAGTGAACGATCTGGTTTCAAGGCACGGGGAAGAATAAGAGGCAGAAGGATAGACAACATTACAGACATCCTACAACATTACAGACATCCTACAACATTACAGACATCCTACAACACGGGCTCACAACAGCTAACGCCACACACTTGGTTCAAGAAGACAAACGTCAGCTCCCCACTACGCTTCACGTCAATAGTGGAAGGAAAACAGTCAAATAAATAAAGTATGCATATTTTTTGCTGTAGCATTGTTAATGTGCCATGTACAATTACAGTAAATTAATATTAGACAAACATAAAGGTATGTTTTCAGGCACTCGTAAGAAATAAAGAAGTAGAACACTTGGACAACAGAAAAACAACAGACGTGAGTGGCTTACCCAGGGTTCGAACCCCGTACCTTCCGTACGACAACTACCTTTATGTTTGTCTAATATTAATTTACTGTTTACAGGCCTCGGGTTTCCCTTCCTATGTGTTATTCATGTACAATTACAGTATGTTCTCTCTCATTTCTTGTATTGTTTTTCTTATCAGAGAAGGAGTATTTGATGCCATGCTGAAGTGTATGTCCTACAGTAAGAAATCTGCAGATTCCAGAAAGCAAAAGATCTTGGTTGTAGACGCAGGCCTACCAGATGGTCGGGTTCCGCTTTGTCTGAAACAGTATGAATGTTTCAAGTTAGAAGATTAGTCAATTAGCATTAGCAAGAATCTTATATACCACTCTAGTAACTTCTTAACTGTTGATCAGTTCTTGACGCGATGGATGGACTTAAGACAGGGATATGTTAAGTAATATTTTAATTAAGGGGAGTTAAGTGTTTAAGACTGGAATGTACGGGTCGATTTTTTGTACACGCTAGTTAACACGCTCTGCGTGATGAGATAATTTTTAGTCGGGGGGTGTTGCGGAGTAATGTTTAAACTGTTACCCGACTAGTTGTTTCTTTATTTTTTAAAATATGATAAGGAATCGGGTCGAAGGTTCTATGATATTGTGTTGGGGGGAAAGGCGGAGAATTTCAACTCACATCTCAAGCTGCGAGTTTGCGCTTGGATGAATTTGTACTGAGCTGTTTTGAGCAGCGGTTATTTTTCGTGACAGTAGTTTTCTGGCAGAGCTGGGAAATGGACGCTTACCATTTCGCTAGAGTGTCCCAGTATTTTTTGTATGAAAAGGAATATTTGATAATTCCAGGATGTACATTATTGTAGATTGAGATATTATATTCATTGATTCAAAGCCAGGGATATTTTGGCTTGTTAAGGTACTGTGATTTTGCCTAGGATGGATTTTCTTTTCCTGTTACTAGATGATATAGCGAGTTGCTGTGTTAGCGACCAGTGATACATTTGATATGCTAGGCCATGGATTATACCGGCCACTATACTCATCATTTATAATAATATTGATTGAAAGGATTTATGCTATGAGTTATTACGTTCCCATGGATATTTTTTGTACTTGATGCTCTATGAGCTGCTGTATCGATTTATGTAACTGATTTTGTCGGATAATTGATACCAGGTTCTGGAATCTATGTTTACCTGGATATTCTTCACCTGAAGCTCCATGTTTTGCTATGAAATGTCGTCTTATGATGTCTACGTGTGTGTGGCGTAATAAACAGTGAAAAGTTAAACTAGTTCCACCATTTTCTGACCCATTGTTGCTGCGGTGTGTGAGTGCAGTAGATAAGTATCAAGGAACTCACAACATGCATATCTATATGTATATTAAAACATCCTATTGCACCACCGTCGGCCATCTGTAAGCCCGACCTATACTGATCGCCACTCATCAATGAAAATATATTAACTTTGTTCAGCCACCCCCGCAAGCAGAAGGTGTTACAGGAATGCAAAGTTGTAACAGGATACCATTTTCCCAATGTCTGGTCTAAAGGTATGTAGTCGTAAATCACCACGTTTCGTATATTGCCGTCGATTTTTTGCCAGAAGAGAAGTTTGATAACCACATCAAAAGCATGCTCCACTAAATAGTATGTTAGAAATGCAACAAGGAGCTTCTTGGCCATGTCTGCAGTGCTGGATAAATTTCCTTCAGTAATCGAAACTCCTGGTATATTTCTCTAACGTTTCGTTTCAGCTCAGCGTCATATTGTGGCTGAATTTAGTTCTCCAACTTCTTCAGCATCTGAAAATGGATTTATCACCATGTCTGCAATTTCCATCGAATGAATATTCTTAGATAGCTCAGATGTATCTTCATGCAGCATATAAAAATGGTCACTTGCATATTATCACCCTTATGGTGAGTAAAGGAGGGAGAGAGAAGGAGAGATAGACAGAAGAAATAAAATAGAATACCAGTCTTTTCCACTGAGTGTTTGTGCTCGCTGCAGATAAAGGTTAGACACTTGCAGAAAGAAATATTTCTGGAGACTGAAATTTAAACCTTTCTCAGTTCAGCAGATAAGCATATATGACCAAGGATCCTTAGCTAGTTAAATCTTCAACCACAGTTCACCTGAGGCGCAGATATGGTTCACGAGACCCCCAGCTGTTAATTGGTGCAATAATTAACAAGCGATTAACTACCAAGCAATATAGAACTTTGGCAGCTAGCGCCTTCAATAGATTATCTAACATTTGGAAATTACGATCATTGAATATACATACCAAGCTTCGTCTGTTTAATTCAAATGTTATCTCAGTGTTAACATACGGCTGTGAGAGTTGGAAAATAACAAAATCATTGGAGAACAAGCTGAATACATTCGAGAACAAATGTCTTAGAAAACTCATGAACATCAGTTGGAAAGAATTCAAGACTAATCGACAAATAAGAGAAGACTCTAGGCAGAAATATGTCTCCGACTATATAAGGAAAAGACGATGGTCATATATCGGTCATGTCCTACGAATGCAAAACAACAGAATACCACTACAGGCGCTCACTTGGGTTCCTGAGGGTAAGAGGAAAAAAGGAAGACCAAAAGAAACACTCAGAAGAACAATAATAAGAGAAGGAAGAACGTTGGGCCTAAATAATGTGCAAGAGCTAAGAGGAGTGGCGTCACAACGAACAACCTGGAGAGCACTGGTTTCTGCCTTATGCGCCGTGTTTGGTGCTTAAAGAATTTATTATTATTAATATAGAACATTTAGTGAAAAGAAAAAAAAACCCAACAGAGAAATTCGCTAGGCGGGTGTGCCGCACGGAAGGTCCTGGGTTCGATTCCCCGGTAAGCCACTCACGTCTGTTGTTTTTCTGTTGTCTAGTTTTCTACTTCTTTATTATTCACGAGTGCCTGAAAACATAGCTTTATATGTGTGTAATAATAATTTACTATTTACAAGCCTGGGGTTTCCCTTCTTTATGTGTGTGTGTAATATATATTTACTGTTTACAAGCCTCGGGTTTCCCTTCTTTATGTGTGTGTGTAATATATATTTACTGTTTACAAGCCTCGGGTTTCCCTTATTTATGTGTGTGTAATATTTATTGACTGTTTACAAGCCTCGGGTTTCCCGTGTTTATGGGTTTAAAACGTTTGTTCAGTAAACTGACGTAAAATGAGACAACAGAAATTGCTGCCCGATGGGAAATCTTGCGTTGAACAAACTGGATCTCACGATCGGGTGTAATGGTAATGTGGGATTATAGTTTATATCATAAAAAGCAGTTAATTCTCTTTATATTGATGTTTGTGTCATGCAAATTTGTTGGATAGGAGTGTGTCGTGAAATATTCTAATCCACATATATAAATTATCAGGTAAATATAAAGCCTAACAAATAAATTTAATTAAAAGGAAGGAGAATGGTAAAGAACAGTGCTGTCACAACGACTGTACTCGAAATTCCCCGTGTTTTCTACTTCGTCGGCAAATTGTAACGCCTTCACGTTGATAGTAAAAGCCTACTGTATTATTACCCGCTTTCTTCAATGAAACGTGTGCTGTATTTCTTGGAAAAACAGTGAGATACGCAAGCTGAACAATGACCTAATTTTAATATTTCATTCATTCCATTTTATACACGGCGTAACTAAAGACAGATGGACTAAAGGATAGAGAGAAGGGAGAGGCATAAAGCCGAACACGTGCAACACTAAACACGCGTCGCGCGATACACAATTACTACTATCACGCGTGTAAGGCCACATGCACTAACTTTTTCGGACGGACAGTGATAAATTCACTACCCTTCCCAGCGTTAGGTTTTTAAATCCTGAAAAACTCTTATTAGGAAAGATGACAATAGATGGGTTTACGTTTGAAAACATTACAGTACCCAGACAGCACATCTTCGAAACAGGAGGTAGAAGGAATTGCATATTTTGAACGCAGCATATTAGCTCTATTAAATATATATATTTGGGTTCCTTAGGGTTTGATGACAAAGAATATGTACAACGTTATGCAAATAGTCTAGGAATTAACAAGTTATAGCCAAAATAAAATGATGGTGCTGTCAGACAACACCCAAAATCAGAATCGCTCAGTGGTAGATTTTTTAAACCACCATTGTACGGGAAATGGGCCACAAGTTACATTTGAACTGATTGGCTGGAATGATATGTAAGGCTAAACACGATTAGTCGGACTATAAATGCTATCCTTGGTTGTTAGGGGAGACGTAGGAAGGTAAAATTTTTTCAAACACTTGTCGAAACGTGGCTCCATTGGCCAGACTCGCTGATATAATCACTTAGGAGCGTTAGTTCGAGACCACTAGTTCAAATAAGCTTGATAAAGCAACAGTGCGTTGAAGCCAGCTCATATTTTTGCTAAATAAAAGCCTGGAACATAAGCAGATGGGAATTTGTGCCAGTATTTGTGCCAGAATTCATTGCTAGTCAACGTATCTGTTTTTATTTCCATGAATTGTGGTAAGCTTGAAACATTCAGTATCTTTTAATGAAAATTGAATGTGAATTGTTAATTTATGCCTGTATATATGTGTAGTTCAGTAGCAAACATGATGTAAAGCCTATAATGCTCCAGCCTGAACAGAAGGTGTCGGAGGAAAGTAAAACGGCATGGAATGGCCAAACAGTACACTGACACCTAGATGATTGACTAGAAAGAAATAATGCTGGAATTGCAGAGGCGTAGTAACCATTAAGGAGGTCAATACTGGTATAAAGTATTTCAGATGAAGCTGACAGTTGGCCTAACGCTCTGAACTCAATGTTTGTGATGTATGGTGCTCAGTGTAGAACTAGAATATCAATTAGTTATGAAGTAGAAGGTACATCCTTCTTGTTTTCAGGGACCGTGGTCTTGATGGTATTGAGCAGCACCTGGTCAGAGCTTTGCTGAATCCAGAGTCGGACAGCATACTCCTTGGTCCATTTAGCTATCAGTGAGGTGTCTCCAGAGCCCAGGGGAGAAATCGAGCAGAGGAGTCTTTTCCTGCCGCCATCACGCAAGATAAGCTGATGTGGCCAGCTGGGCTCAACATTATGTACCCCCATCTTAAAATAACATTGTAACATAAACTTAAGAGGGGGAGTAAATTGTTTTAATATCAGGAACTGAGAACATCTCCAATACTAGTTCCAATAAAGACAAACTATTGAAGTCATGATGACAAATACCAACAGAGCTTGAACAAAACAAAACCAGTATTACCTCATATTACTACTACACAACTGACACACATAGGATACTTTTAATAATATATGTCACTACAATATTCATATTGATAAATTCTGTACATATAACTTGTAATTAAAATTGATTGTGATTCCTGGTTCCCTTTGTATTTGAATCAGGACACATATTCATTCATGACAGCAATGAATACATATTGTTATTTGAAAAGTTATCAGTGACTCCTTTAAGATATCCTTGTAGAGTGTATTATGTATGTGAGTGTCACAGTGTTGTCAAGTGTAGTGGAATAAATTAAATTGTTTATCTGTCTGTTGTTGTTTTGACTTACACTTCATCATACACATACCCTAGACATATAACGTAGTCATCACACTATTCCAGAATAATTCTGACTGAGGTATACATATGTGGCAGCAAGTAAGGTTATATATAATACACTACTCTTATTAGATATATATATATACCTTCACAGCTGATCTCAGTCAGTACACTAAGTCCCCTATAAATATTTATAACATCCCACTTCACCACATATATTGGGGTCTCGCTCTTGGGATTTTGAATCTTTACCTATTAAAAATAGTGGGGGTAATTCACTTCAGGGAATATAAGAATTAAAAGGTATCCTTGGGTGGAATTAAATAAGGTTGAGCTCACGGTGCCTGTGTTGTCCATTAGATATATATTTAGAGATTGAATTGTTGGTTAGACATTGTATAAATTTACCTGATAGACAATGGCGGACCTGGCCAAATTTCGATCTGCTGCTGTTCAGACTGCAAAAGAGTTAGGATTAGATGGGCAAGTTATGGTTGCCTATGTCACTACGGAATGTGACAAATTTATTGAACGCGAAGAAAGAAGGTTTGAAGCCGAAAGAAAGTTAGAGGCTGAAAGGGAAATTAAGAAGTTACAATTTGAGGCGGAGGCTGAGACTAAAAGGTTGCAGATTGAGGCTGAGGCTAAGAAATTGGAAGCAGAAGAAAGAAGATTGACTGCAGAAAGAGAAGACAAGAAATTAGCTGCAGAAAGGGAAGCAGAAGATAAAAGATTACAAAGGGAACATGAGTTACGACTAAGGGAGTTTGAGTTTCAGGGCCATGCTCCTGAAAATGGTGCCAGTCCCTTTGCCTCTGATGCCACTGCTAGCCAAGGAGCCTCAACCTCAGCTATGAATTTTCATTTAGATCATTTTGTTGAGAAAGACGATGATATAGAGAGCTATCTAAATAGGTATGAACTATTAGCTACCACGTATGGGTTAGAGAGAGAAAGGTGGAGCTTAAAGTTATCTCAAGGACTTCGTGGGGCAGCTTATGAAGTTTTTGCAAAAATTAGCAGAGGTGATCAGGAAAATTATGACATGCTAAAGCAGGCTCTTTTGTTAAGGTATGAAAAGAATGCAGAATTTTATAGGAAAAAATTTAGGAATGCTAAACTACTGTCAGGTGAAACCTATCACCAGTTCTCTGCACGAATAGAGACATACTTGGAGAAATTGACTTCTCTGGGGAAAACCCAAGATCTTAAGGAAATGGTCCTTATAGAGCAATTAAGAGAGTCCATGGCTCCAGACCTGAGAAAGTTTCTCATGGAACAAGGTGCAGAGAGGCTGGGTGAGTTGCTAAATGTTGCTGAAAGGTATCAAGCAGCTCAAGCAGAGGTAACAGGTAATAAAAAGAAACAAGTGGATAACTTTAGGGCACCACAGAACTTTAATAAATTTGATCCTAGGGATCAAAACAAAGGTAAGCACCAGTTTGATAGGCCACGGTATGAAAATAAAAATAAATTCCCACAATTCGATGAAAGGAAATATGATGAAAGAAAATCTTTCAACCAAGGAAAAAGGTGGTGTAAGAATTGTCAGATGGACAATCATGACACTGACCGTTGCAGAAGGAAACCTGTGTATATGGCAACCCTTCAGTTCAGGTCGACCTCAAGACAGGAGGAGGATATTATGTTAGATACCACTCCAGAAGAGATGAGAAAGGCACAGGCTGGGGATAAAACACTCAAGCCTTGTTTCAGAAAATTGTCAACTTGTCATACAACTCCAGGCAAGGGAGATTTTTACATGAAAAACAAGTTGATGTATAGGAAGACTGGAGCTAGATCCAAAGGTCAGGGACAGCTGGTACTTCCTAAAAGATATAGGGCAGACGTAATAAGGAGCCTACATGTGAAACCAGATGGGGACCATGAGAAGATAGGTACCATCATTCAAAAGGTGGCTCACAATTATTATTGGCCCAAAGTAAGATGGGACATTGAGAATTTTGTAGAAAGGTGTAGCATAGCACATGAGGGAACACCCACAAGTGGGAACATGGATCAGGACCTGGACACGCCACGGGGCAAAATTAGGCCTGATAATAAAAAGAAAAATAGATTTGATAAAGTGGACCAAATGGAATGGGAAGCCCCTTTTCACGGACAAGCTTCACTTAACTGTTTTACAATGGCCACTATGCGGAGAGTGCAAAAAGATGTCTTACCCCAGGATAAGCCGACAATCCCTCAATCGGACTTAAACAAACTGGAGGAAGAGGATGTAGAGAGGAAATCTCTCATCAAGAATTTTAAGTGGGGAGAAAGCCCCAGGAAAAGAATTGGTAGCGGTCGTTTTGTGAATGATAATTCTGGGAAGAAAAATCTTCACTATAGAGCTTCGAGTGGAATAGACCATACCGGTGCATGGACAAATGGGTCCACAAAACTAAAGGTCCATATGTAGCTTTGTTAAGAACGTGGACTGATGAAAAGGCAGAGGAAAACATTACATCTTCATACCAATATGTGAATGAGCTGACCACTCGTTTAAAAACTGGCTGGAAACTTGCCAATGAAAATTTGAAACAAGCCAGGAAGAAACATGCTGCCTATTATAACAGGAAGGCGAAAGACAGAAATTTGGCTGTGGGAGAGAAAGTACTGCTTCTTTTGCCCGGGAGTCAGAATAAGTTACAAATTGGATGGCAGGGTCCATATACAGTTTTAGAGAAGGTATCTAGAACAAATTATAAGATAGATAAGAAGGGGAAAGAAAAAATCTATTATGTGAATCTCCTGAAGAAATATTTGGAAAGAGAACATCAGGAGGAGACACACTTGTTGACCTTGTCCATCGCCATGGAGATGAAAAAGGAACCACTTTCATCATTTGAGTATCCATTACACCCCTGTGTGACAGCAGCACAGGTGAAAATCAGTACACATTTAACGAAAACTCAGAAAGAGAGAGTGCAACAGGTTCTAAATAATCATGCAGAGGTGTTAACAGACCGACCAGGGCATACAAACCTATTGGAATATGATATGAAACTGATAGACCCCACACCTGTCTGTATGAAACCATATTCGATTCCGTTTGCTAAGGAGAAAGCTTTGAAGGAAGAGATAGACTATCTATTGAAGGAAGGAATTATTTCACACAGTGAATCTTCGTATAGTTCCGGTGTTGTACTCTTAAGGAAGCCCTCTGGAGAACATAGACTCTGTATAGATTACAGGAGACTGAATGCTATTACAGAAGGACAGGTGGATCCATTGCCGGATACCAATCAGCTGTTTGCCAGACTAAATAAAGCTAAATATTTCTCAAAAGTGGATCTGAGTAAAGGATACTATCAGATTCCAGTAAAGCCTGAGGTTAGACCATACCTAGCTTTTAGTACCTCAGAAGGACACTATGAGTTTAATAGATTGCCATTTGGCTTGAAGAATGCGCCTAGTGTCTTCTCTAGAATGATGAGAAAATTGTTGGATGTAAACATTTCGGAGGAACGTAATGAATCCCTGAGTTGCCTCTTTGATTGAGGATATTCCGAATGTTTCATACAGGATAATAAGAAGATTATGGGATCCACTACGAAAACTCTGCTATCACCAGGTATATGTTATCTCCTCATAACGTACATTTTGAGGGAAATATAATGTTCTCTGGACATGTCATTGCGCAGACTCAGAGAAGAGAAATGGTGAATACGGGTTGCGAAGCAGCATTAAGACAAGCACTCACACTTGCGGCTGTTCAGTAACATAACCGAAATATATTATTGGTTGTAGAAGTCTGAGGCAGATTTCATGAGTAGTGCCTACTCTGAATGGACCCAACTACATAAAACCATGATAGCACCACAGCAGAGTAAAGTCAAGTTGACTTACATTTATCTATGTGTATATAGAATAAAGGACTGACATGGAATGTCTGTTTTAAGAGGGGAGGTGTCGTGAAATATTCTAATCCACATATATAAATTATCAGGTAAATATAAAGCCTAACAAATAAATTTAATTAAAAGGAAGGAGAATGGTAAAGAACAGTGCTGTCACAATGACTGTACTCGAAATTCCCCGTGTTTTCTACTTCGTCGGCAAATTGTAACGCCTTCACGTTGATAGTAAAAGCCTACTGTATTATTACCCGCTTTCTTCAATGAAACGTGTGCTGTATTTCTTGGAAAAACAGTGAGATACGCAAGCTGAACAATGACCTAATTTTAATATTTCATTCATTCCATTTTATACACGGCGTAACTAAAGACAGATGGACTAAAGGATAGAGAGAAGGGAGAGGCATAAAGCCGAACACGTGCAACACTAAACACGCGTCGCGCGATACACAATTACTACTATCACGCGTGTAAGGCCACATGCACTAACTTTTTCGGACGGACAGTGATAAATTCACTACCCTTCCCAGAGTTAGGTTTTTAAATCCTGAAAAACTCTTATTAGGAAAGATGACAATAGATGGGTTTACGTTTGAAAACATTACAGTACCCAGACAGCACATCTTCGAAACAGGAGGTAGAAGGAATTGCATATTTTGAACGCAGCATATTAGCTCTATTAAATATATATATTTGGGTTCCTTAGGGTTTGCTGACAAAGAATATGTACAACGTTATGCAAATAGTCTAGGAATTAACAAGTTATAGCCAAAATAAAATGATGGTGCTGTCAGACAACACCCAAAATCAGAATCGCTCAGTGGTAGATTTTTTAAACCACCATTGTACGGGAAATGGGCCACAAGTTACATTTGAACTGATTGGCTGGAATGATATGTAAGGCTAAACACGATTAGTCGGACTATAAATGCTATCCTTGGTTGTTAGGGGAGACGTAGGAAGGTAAAATTTTTTCAAACACTTGTCGAAACGTGGCTCCATTGGCCAGACTCGCTGATATAATCACTTAGGAGCGTTAGTTCGAGACCACTAGTTCAAATAAGCTTGATAAAGCAACAGTGCGTTGAAGCCAGCTCATATTTTTGCTAAATAAAAGCCTGGAACATAAGCAGATGGGAATTTGTGCCAGTATTTGTGCCAGAATTCATTGCTAGTCAACGTATCTGTTTTTATTTCCATGAATTGTGGTAAGCTTGAAACATTCAGTATCTTTTAATGAAAATTGAATGTGAATTGTTAATTTATGCCTGTATATATGTGTAGTTCAGTAGCAAACATGATGTAAAGCCTATAATGCTCCAGCCTGAACAGAAGGTGTCGGAGGAAAGTAAAACGGCATGGAATGGCCAAACAGTACACTGACACCTAGATGATTGACTAGAAAGAAATAATGCTGGAATTGCAGAGGCGTAGTAACCATTAAGGAGGTCAATACTGGTATAAAGTATTTCAGATGAAGCTGACAGTTGGCCTAACGCTCTGAACTCAATGTTTGTGATGTATTGTGCTCAGTGTAGAACTAGAGTATCAATTAGTTATGAAGTAGAAGGTACATACTTCTTGTTTTCAGGGACCGTGGTCTTGATGGTATTGAGCAGCACCTGGTCAGAGCTTTGCTGAATCCAGAGTCGGACAGCATACTCCTTGGTCCATTTAGCTATCAGTGAGGTGTCTCCAGAGCCCAGGGGAGAAATCGAGCAGAGGAGTCTTTTCCTGCCGCCATCACGCAAGATAAGCTGATGTGGCCAGCTGGGCTCAACATTATGTACCCCCATCTTAAAATAACATTGTAACATAAACTTAAGAGGGGAAGTAAATTGTTTTAATATCAGGAACTGAGAACATCTCCAATACTAGTTCCAATAAAGACAAACTATTGAAGTCATGATGACAAATACCAACAGAGCTTGAACAAAACAAAACCAGTATTACCTCATATTACTACTACACAACTGACACACATAGGATACTTTTAATAATATATGTCACTACAATATTCATATTGATAAATTCTGTACATATAACTTGTAATTAAAATTGATTGTGATTCCTGGTTCCCTTTGTATTTGAATCAGGACACATATTCATTCATGACAGCAATGAATACATATTGTTATTTGAAAAGTTATCAGTGACTCCTTTAAGATATCCTTGTAGAGTGTATTATGTATGTGAGTGTCACAGTGTTGTCAAGTGTAGTGGAATAAATTAAATTGTTTATCTGTCTGTTGTTGTTTTGACTTACACTTCATCATACACATACCCTAGACATATAACGTAGTCATCACACTATTCCAGAATAATTCTGACTGAGGTATACATATGTGGCAGCAAGTAAGGTTATATATAATACACTACTCTTATTAGATATATATATACCTTCACAGCTGATCTCAGTCAGTACACTAAGTCCCCTATAAATATTTATAACATCCCACTTCACCACAGAGTGGAGAAATAATTAAAAAATAGAGAGTGACATTATATTTATATAAACACTGAAGAAAACGGTAAATCACTAATATTTTAACTTTTTCGTACATCTGGATGCTATTTAACAGTCATAAAATGTCTGTGTTACTATTTAAGTCAGTGGTTGTCAATCATATACATCTAATGACCACTTAAGTAGGGTGGATGATGACCTAGGTCAACGTAATCTAAATGTTCTAACTATATTGGACAACAAAGTTTTAACTTGACTTTGATCCACTGTCATTTAACGTCAGCTCTTGGTGAAACCAATTCTTATACTGTTCGAAACCTTAATCCACTGCATACATTTGATTTCTGTCAAATAATGAAGTCTACAGTCATCAACATATCCCTTTATATCACTATGTAACAAATTGCTATAAATTATACGGATTCAAACATCCATTCTCTTTTAATGATGAAATATTGCTTCTCAAGGCATGGGGGCTGGGATCGAACTCTGGTAGCGTTATTCTCAAGTCTGCCAAGCTGTAAATTTCGTTCCTGAATCTGCTCTGAGTCAGGAAAGGCACAGACAATTAGGAAAGGCAGTAGTCACCCCACAACGCCAGTTTATGCGTTGGGAATACCATTTTTCTTTATATCGTGAAGCAGGAAATGTGATATTTATTCTGGGTGTAGGTAGCAGGAGAGACTATATCAAGTCATTACAGTCTCCGAAAGGAAGGTTGACTTAATTTCTTCGTCATTATCGGGTCCCTTACTGTATTGTTGCATTGTTTATATTATTTTCTCTCCATCTGTCAGTCTTTTTCTTCTTTGATCGTTGGTCTCTCACAGCAAACATAGGCCATCACGCCTAGTGGCGTCTTGTAGGGAGGCAACAAGCTAATTAAATTCGTTTCAATTTGTGGGCATCCTTCGTGCTGTGTCCCAAATGTGGTTCATGATTTTAATCTCAGCTTCTACAGTTCGCCGTCAAGTTGGTTTTCGTCAAACTCTGATTTCCCATTCCTTCTGGGGTCCATAGCATGACAGTTGTAGCGATGGTGCATGAGTAAAATCTGATGACATGATCATTTCAGTCCCAGTGTCTTTCTGTTACGATGGTGTGTATACCTTCTTGATAGCTTCAGGTAAGCAATTCTAGGTGTTGCAGATGGTGTTTGAGCAATGAACTGAGAGAATGTTCTATGGGAAAGTGGTATGAAAAGATGACAATTAGGACATTTCTTGTTCTATTGATCTCCAACATTTCACACCACACACCTGTACACAAAGTATGCAGATCACTTGCATTCTTAGTCTGGTGCCGATGCGTCTTTCCATTTTATAATAATATTACCAGC
>JAMPIV010002198.1:0-25932 GCA_024509875.1 Oreohelix idahoensis
CAGGTTACATGTAGTAGTATAACACACACATCACTCGCAACATACACACACAGGTTACATGTAGTATAACACACAGGTAACATGCAGGTTACACGCACAGGTTACTTGCAGTATAACACACAGGTAACGCTGCAGGTGATACACACACAGGTAACTTCGCAAACAGAACACACACAGGTACACACGTAGCATATGCACAACAGGTAACAGGAGCAACATACGCACACAGGTAAACAAGCAACCTTACACACACAGGTAAACACGTAGCATAAACACCCCATTGTAACGGACACCACAACTTACACACACGACTTTGAAATACACTTTAGTTCTTATACGCACACAGGTTGACACGCAACATACAAAAACACACCCCTGGGTAACCACGTAAGCATGACGCACACTAGGGTGACACAGACAACCACTACTGCACACGACACATAGATTTAAGCACCGACCTGGCTAAACACGTTAGCTTAAGCAAAGGTACCAACGTAAGCATCAAACACACAGGTAATACACGTTTGCATCACACACACAGGTTAACGATGTAGGCATACTTGAACATAAAAAAATTTATACATTAAACATATATTTAAATGGCCAGAGTACTTAAGGTTCCTGATTAAACACGTTTGGCAGGAAAGACCAATCCTGACATTCACAGGTTACACAAAAAATGACACTAAACAGTTTGGCAGAAAGACAAAAAAACTTGTCAGTCGTACATACAAGCTAACGTAGTAATCGAGGAGGGGGAGAGGAAGGGGGGGGGGGGTCAGGGACGTGTGAGGAGACAAATAAAGAATAAGAACTAATTCCCTCCTACACACACGTCGTTAAAGAGTCAACATATATGGGCACTCGGTTACTTATTATTTTAAACATAAAACTGCCCCAAGAAAAGGTAGGCAGCCACCTTCGCCACTGCACATGCATTAGCTTGTTCAGGCAGAACTTTCTGTTAATGGTACAGCTGTAAGTGGTTTGTCTTCCATGAAGTCAGGTACTACATGCATAAATGCAGACAGACGGACATAAAAGGTCAGTTTGTCCAGCAGAAAAAAAAAGCACATAACCGATAGACAAGGCCATGATTAAAGTAGGTTCCAGCAGATAAAAAGAACATACCAGATAGATAGGACCAGACAGACAGATAAGTAGTCCCCAGCAGAAAAATGCCACATGGCCCTCATAGACTGACAGAGAAGTAGGTCCATCAGAAAAAGTAGAACATAACTGATTAGGACAGAATAAGTATGTCCAGCAAGAAAAGAGGCACATAACAGATAGGGACAGATATATAAGTAGTTCAGCAGAACTGAAAAAGCACATAACAGATAGTACAGACATATTAGTAGCCACCACTCGTGGAGTTTTTCCGAGATTTAAGGTATGACAAAATGTGACCGTCCGACTGGCTCTAACCGGTTGGGGCCACATGTTTCCTCTCGCGGCCCACAGTTACCAGGTTCCCGGACCGAATCATAAGTAGCGTCACGCTTCAGGCTACCCAGCTTTTAATGGGTAACATCTGATTCTGCTTTTTGAGTCAGGGAAGGCAAAGGCAGCGAAGAAGGTAACTGGTCACAGCCCCTTATAAAAAAAAAGTTGAACTTATTATGATGAAGTCTCTAACACTTCACTCCCTATGGCAAGCAGTTTCTGCAAATGCGGACTACCTTTACCTTTGTAATAATAATAATGAAGGGAGGTAGACTTGTATTTTATTGACTGTGTGTACGTAAGAGTAATAATATATAACACAGCTTGTAAGAAGTGTAAAGGGCTATAATGATGATGATGGATGATGCTATGGTTCATAATGGTGACGATGGTGATGATGATATTGATGATGGTGATGATAATGATTGATAGGTGTGACGATCGATGATGACGATAATGATGATGAAGTGATAATGATGATGATGAACAGCTTTTAATGGGTATCTGATTTCTGCTTTTGAGTCAGGGAAGGCAAAGGCAGCGAAGAAGGTAACTGGTCACAGCCCACTTTATAAAAAGCTGATGATTGACATGATAATGATGATGATGATGATGATGATGATAATGATGATGATGATGATGATGATGATGATAATGATGATGATGGTGACGATGATGATGATGATAATGATGGTGATGATAATGATGATAAAGAAGATGATAATGATGATGAAGATGATGATAATGATGATGATAATGATAACGATGATAACGATGATGATGTTGATGATGATGTTGATGATGATGATGATGATGATGATGTTGATGATGATGATGTTGATGATGATGATAATGATGATGAAGATGATGATGTTGATGATATTGATGATGATGATGGTGATGAAGATGATAATAATAATGATAATAATGGTGGTGATGATGATGATGATGATGATGATGATGATGATGATGATGATGATGATGATGATGATGATGATGGTGATAATGATGATCACGATGATGATAATGATGACGATATTGTAAAAACTTACAGTCTATCAATAAACAGTTACAATCTACCAAACCGAAATTAGAATCTATCAAATTATTATTCATAAGGACAATTGAATGATTCTGAGGGCTGACAGATAACGTGAATTTATTTATTTCTTGTAGTATAAATTATAATCTATCAACCGAGTATTAACACGGACCATTTAATGGTCTGAAGATCAGTATGATCAAGATCAGCTGTCTACCCTCAATGGTATATACTGAATCTCAGACAACATGAGGGCGACAAGACCTTTGTGGAACCCTGTTGTTATCCGAGTACACTAGCGCTAGGAGTGTTCTTAAAATCTGACATTATGTAAACGTTGAACTTCGAAATCAACATAAAAATCGTAATTTGCGACTTCAGATTATTTGTATAAGTAAGATACACACGCCGAGGTAAATAAATATATGCAAATGTACATTAACATGAGGCATGATTCATCATCATCATGCATGAGCTGTAATGCATCTCCAACGTCTTCTGTCTCTTGTCTTGAAGGTGCACTCTGATAGACTCTTCCCTGCCTATCTCTTGATGCTATCTTCTCACTTACATCGCTATCTTCCTTTTGCATGTTTGCCTTCTACTCTCCTTTCTAAAATGGTCTACAGCAGTGGGTTCTCAGCGTGGCCACATTGCCATATTTCTAGGGTGGCCACAGTCAAATGGTAAGTATCCTTTTTTTCCAGCTAACATTGTGACTATGAGCGGGGCCTGGGTCACGAGAGGTAAATAAGGCTTCATAAGGGAAACCATGAGCAAAAACAGGTTGAGAACCTATGGTGTACAGTCTACAGTAAGTGTGTTATGAAATGCATGCTGCTTGAATGACACAGAAGGACACGTACACCGTAACACTAATGCTGCTGCATCAAGATCTTCGTCCAAAATACACAGCAATTATTAACCAGATATCACATTCTATTGTGCCCACTGAGGCAATGCTGACATTCCCCAAGACAACCGACTCATAATCAATATATACATTCGTTCACTTTGGAAATTGATGATCATAACCTAATTACAGAAAATATATGAAAGTATGACAGGCATAATTCTTCATGAATGACAATTTAAACATAAAACTGTTTGAGCATAGGAACTGGGAGGTCTCAGGTGGGCCTCTTATCATAATTTCTCTTGTTAACGAGAATAGATTCATAATCTGACCACAGCTGAGGTTCAAAGACGTATTGTAAGAGTAGAGCCATGAAGGAATTGAATACCATGAATATCACAGGCAAACTGGGAAGATGAAGCTACCAATCGCACCAAGTGACGATGCTCTCTACGGCAGCACCTAACAGTGCGCGAAACGAAGTCCGCAAAGCAAGCAGAAGAAAAAAATATCCGCCGACAGGGACACAGAGCCGAAAAAACAACACAACAACAACTGAGGGCTCTCACCCCAGGGGCGCATTCCCATTGTCAGTCATGACTGAAGAGGACTAATAACATAATCATTATTTTCCTCTGCGCCCCTCAGGAAGTAAGGGGGACCACTGCAGCTGGTATTCTTGCAGGAAGCACGCACATGCTCTTGCATCAATAGTTTCTGTGGCTAGTGGTTTTACATGGTGAGGTTGCTAACCTCATATTAGTCACCTTATACGACATACCTGACTGTACAGTAGTTCTGTTCTTTCTTCGTCCCTCCACAGACCCCCGGTAACAACACCGGGTTGGTACAGATTGTGTTATGAAAATAACGACATCGGCCAACAAAGATGGAGTTAGTTAACTCTGACAAAACCGCTTAATTAATGATCTAGATTTTGCTGACAACGATGCTCTTTTGTCCCACAGAACTATTAACACAAACCTGCTTATTGCATCTTGAGTTAATCTATTAATATCCGCCCAGATAATCCATCTACACATTCACTTATTAAAGTCAATAGACATAATAATAATAATAATAGCCTCTTCAGTCATGACTGACTTTGGGAATGCGCCCTTGAGGTTCCTTTCCTGGTGTTCATTTCCTGGTGTTCCTTTCCTGGTGTTCCTTTCGACGTTTTCTCCTCTCTTCTGCTTGCCGTGAGAACTTCTTTTCGCCCAGTCTGAGGTGGCGTAGTAGAGAGTATCGCCTCTTGGTGCGACCGGCAGCGTAATCCTCCAATGTTGCTGGATTTTTGTCCAAAGCCCTCATGTCTCTCTTGCACACATCTTTGAACCTCAGCTGCTACAGTCGCCCAACTGTTTTTCGGGAAGCGACCATCTTCAACATGGCTGACATGCCAAGCCAGCGTAGTCTGCTCTGTCAGAAAGCAGACATAATTCATCCAGATATTCATAAATTGCAGATAAACTAAATGAAAATTCTCCTTTCCTACCAATCCTAACATATGAAATGTGACGTACACTTGTCTTAAACCTAAAATTTGGCCTCTGCCCTTTTTTCCGCTCGTTCCCTTTAACTGATTCTGCTGTCATTAACGAAACTTATATAAAACAAACTGGAGGAATAAAAAACAGCAATAAATCTTTGATACTGCTAAAATGCAAACTAGAAACAACAGGCGAAGCATATAAGCGTGTCAAATAACAAAAGTTTGGTATACATTTACACATGTTCCTATGCACAAATAAAACAAGTATATTAATATTATATTACTCCGATTTCGTCAGGCTGTGTCAGCGAAACTTCCATTGTTTTTACCTATAAGCTTCATACACATAGAGTATCAAACTGCAGCCCGCAGGCAACGTTCGGCCCAACAAGCAAATATTTCTACGGCCAGCAGCACTAATTAAGAATTGTTTGCATAAACGAATAAGAAAGTAAATTTATCATTTTAAATGCAACGTTTTTCTGACAATTGCTGACATTCCTACAGTAAGGTAGTGAACAATAAGAATAACCAGTTTCGGATATTTATTTGAATGAAAATGGCCAGCGTATCTGCCAAGTTGACAAACAATAAAACGACGAATGCCAAGTTGGCAAACAATAAAACGACAATAAAAAATTAAATATACGGCACGAATAACGAAATTAGCTTTATGTAAACAGATAGTGGGCAGACGTAACTATTATTATCAGCAGTGATCCATTCCATTTAGGCAGACTGAACACTGGGGAAAAACAGTGCAAAAAAAAAAACCGCCGTGGAGTATTGTTTTTAGATTGATTTAGCCTAAATGCCGGCCGCTCGCAGGCAAACATATACATACAAGCAAGCCCGCTTGCATAAACGAGCGCGCATAAACACAGAAGGAAAGTGAAGAAGACACAGCGAAGACAGAGAGAAGCGAGTAAGTTAAGTTTTTAAGGTTTGATGAAGTATATGCTCACGATAAACGTCAGATGCGGGCCCGAAAAGGTGAGCAAAGAATAGTAACCTTGTGACCTAGAAAAAGTTAAAGGTAATACAATAGCAGATAATATGTATGGGAGTGAAGTGTTACAGACTTCACCATACTAGGTTCCGTTTTAGAAGGTGGTGTGATCGGTTCCCTTCTAGAAGGTGGTGTGATCGGTTCCCTTCCTCGCTGCCTTTACTTTCCCAACTCTAGAGCAGAGTGAGGTACTCATTTAAAGTTGGGTAGACTGTATTGTGACACTACTTCGACACCGAAACAAAGTAACTTCGCAGCGATAATAAGGCATCTATATTCTCTACATTTTATTTTTCAAGATAAGTGTTACGGCGAAATAGCGATCCAGCCCTGTAAACGGTAAACCTGAACAAATGAGACCTCAAGGTAACTTGGGATTAACAGGCAACTTCTAAAGTATGACACAAAGAAAAAAAAACAAGGAATAAATAAAAAGATAGACTACATTTTACTTAACCTACGGCCGCGAGCAAAACCGTGTACCTAACAACAGAAATGACAGTGAAATTGTGATATTTTTAAAAGCGAGAATTTATGACTTGCTCTGTTATGCCCTGTAGATTGTACGAACAAGGATTTAGATTACCTGGCGTATGTCGGCAAGGTCATAATAACTTTGTTTGTTACGTGTAATTGCTAATTAAGTTTGTACACAAGACTTTGGCGAAACTCACTGGAAAAACACTGTTCCAGACAAATCAAGACAAACTCAAAAACGTGCGTTAAACACATGTGCCAGAACGCTTCCCGCCTGCAATGTCAGCATGAAGTGAGGGGGAAAAACATGGTATCACCCTTAGTGGATGATAGCAAACCAGTAATGTTCGAATCTGTTGTGTTTCCAACCGTTCTGGTCCCAAAATTAACAATCTTACTTACTTACTTACTTAGTCGTTCCCCTTCTACCGTGAGGTGTAGAGGTCAATTAACGTTAAAATGGTTATTAACAACATGGTCCAAACATTTTGACAATAGTACAAAATTAAGAGCCTTTACCTTGTGACAGAATGGGGCGACCCTTCTCGATCTGTTTCACTACGGTGTGGTAAAGTGGGATGTTATAAATATTTATAGGGGACTTAGTGTACTGACTGAGATCAGCTGTGGAGGTATCTGTATCTAATAAGTGTGGTGTATTACAGATGACCTTACTTGCTACCACATTTATACCTCAGTCAGAATTATTCTGGAATATTGTGATGACTACGTTAAATGTCTAGGGTTATGAAAATGATGAAGTGTAAGTCACAACAACAACAAACAGATAAACAATTTAATTTATTCCACAACACTTTACAACACTGTGACACTCACACACATATAACACTCTATAAGACTATCTTAAATGAGTCAAGTGTTTAAGTTTAAAAATATATGTATTAATTCTTTCAATAATGGGTATCCTGATTCAACTACACAGTGAACCAGGAATCACAATCAAATGTAATTACAAGTAGTATGTACACAGTTTATATATATGAACTTTGTATTGACATAGTTTATTATTATTATTATTCTATGTGTGTAATGTGTGCAGTAGTAATATGAGGTAATACTGGTTTTGTTCAAGCTTGGTTGTTGTTTTTCATCATGACTTCAAGTGTTTGATTATCGGGGAAATAGTATTGGGAAAAGTTCACAGTTCCTGTCATTTGAACCAATTAATTGTCCCTCTGTGTTTAATAAAATGTCAATTTTTGAGGGGGCACATAATGTTGAGCTACTCTGGCCACAGAAGCTTATCTTTCGTGATGGCGGCAGGAAAAGACTCCTCTGCTCGATTGCTTGCTGTGTTCTGGAGGCACCTCACTGGTCGCTATCTGGACCAAGGAGTATGCTGTCAGCCTCTGGATTTCAGCAAAACTCAGACCAGGTGCTGCTTCAATAACTAGGACCACAGTCCCACAATTCATGGAAATAATACACAGATACGTTGACTGGCGATGAATAATGGCACAAATTCCGATCTGCCTCTGTCCCAGACTTTTATTTAGAAAAATATGATCTGGATCTCAACGCACTGTTTCTTAGTAAGTTTATTTTAAAATGTGGCACTGAACTGACGCTCCTAATTGACTATATTGGCGGGTCTAACCAATCGGGCCATGTTTACACAGCTTTTCAAAAAAAAGTACCCCTACTCACGTTTCCCTAACAACAAAAAATTAGTATTTGTAGTCCGACTAATCGTGTTTCGCCTTACATTTACTTCTATCCAATCAAATAGGATTTAACTTGTTGGCCTATTTCCCGTAAAATGGTCGTTTCAAAACATGCCACTGTGCGATTATGATTTGGTGTTGTCTGACACCCTCACTATTTTCTTTTGGCTATAATTTGTTAATTCCTAGACTATTTGCGTAACACTCAACATATTCTTTGTCAGCAAGTCCTAAGGAACCCAAATATATAAGTTTTAAGGGAGCTAAGTGGCGGCGTTCAAAATATGTATTTTCTTCTAGGATAGTCGTGCTGTTACCACCTCCTCACTTCCAAACTTTTAGGGTGTCTGCTGTACTGTCAGGCTTTCAAACGTAAACCAGTATAATGTCATGTTTCCTAATAAGCGTTTTTCAGGTTTTTAAACCTAACTCTCGTATGGGTAGTGTTTTTTATCACGGTCTATTTGAAAAAAGTTAGTGCTTCTGGCCTTTCGCGCGGGGAGGGTGGCATTAATTGTATATCGCGAGACGCGTGTTAGTGTTGCATGCGTTCCTGCTTTCAGCCCTCCCTCTCTCTATCCTAATTCCATCTGTCCTTCCGTTTATGTTAACGTAGTGTATAAAATGAAATTAATGGAAGTATTAATTTAGGTCATTACGCAGTGTGCCTAGCTCAAGGTTTTCTTAGAAATGCAGTACACGTTTTATTGTAGAAAGCGTGTAGTGATGCAGTAGGCTTTACTATCAACGTGAAACGTTACAATTTGCAGACGAAGTAGAAAACAAGGGGGATTTTTGTACGCCATTGTGACAGCACTGTACTTTTACCATTTCTCTTTCCTTTTATTGAATTTATGTGTTAGGCTTTACATTTACCTTTTAATTTATATATGTGGATTTAGAATGTTTCACGACATACGGCAGTATCAGTTACATTTTTGTACTGATTTTTTAGCGTGCTTTCATTTGTCGCACTTTCTTTCCTTCTATGCTATGTGTAGCAGATATTTGGTTTTTTCATTCTTACACTCCCTTCAGTATATTTCGTCTTGTCTGTTTAACTGCCTATCCCTGCTGAAGATAGTAGACAAGTGATGCAATGTTGAAACGACAGGCATATTTTCGTGTACCCAACCTTGGCAGCTACCGATTAACACGAAAATCGCCAGCGTAATTGTCTAATTGCTGATAATGCGTGACTGATAAGAGATTACTTGTCTGGGTGACACGTTTTGGACAGACACGGACGACCTAATCGCTTTCTGTCCGACTTGTTATGACAAGATCACTTTAGAAAGTAATAATTTGTTACATCTGAGGCACATTGTCGTATGGGTTTACAGATGTGTTGGTGAGTTAGCCTGCCAGGAAATCGGATGTTTTCATACCATATATTTGAAAGGTGACCTCTACATTACGTTCAAAATTTTTCAATGTCAGGAAAATTTTGAAATTACCGCACCCAACTTTTTTTTGAAACGATTGGCGCTTTCTTAACTTCGTTGCAAACAGATGCGGGGGAGGACAGTGAATATAACCTGACACGTTTCAGTGTCATTTCATTGTGAGAAGTTAAAATTCAAAATTTCCATTTATCAGGACTTTGTGGAACAATCTTGAAGGACTTACATAGCCCAGGAAACCCATTTTAATAAGGAAGGCTGAGGAAACTGAAACACACTGAGTCATAGAGGGAATTATCTTATAAAAGTAACGACCCCAGTACACGTGTAAGAGGCCTAATCAAGTGCTTTAACTTCATTCATCTGAGCAAAATGTCTGTGATTTTACATTCTATATTTTTCATTACTAACATGTGAACTAATATGTATATATTACTATGTGAATATTAATATGTGAAAATCGCTAGTGAATGTCCAAGTCATTTGAGGCTGGCAACCTCGGCGTATAGAATGATGATTTCATGAACCACCACTGCTAGGGCTGGTGACCGCTTTATTGTTAGTTTCTTACAGAGAACTAAAAGCATTAAGTAGTCTCAAGTTCCATATGGAGCAGGGAGGGAAAGATGAAAGAAATGATGTACATTCTAATTATAATACTTACAGTTTCAAACCAGTGTAAATGCCTATGTAAACATATTCACTTTAAAGTTCATGAAAGTTTCAAACTTTTCAATCAGTGTAAATGTAAATGAAAACAGATTCAGTTTTTATTGTGAACACTTTTGAAACAGTGGAGATGTAAATGTAAACATATTCTATCTGAACTATTAACCTTGCCATTTAAATGTAAAGGAAATTTAAAAGCTATTCAATTTAAATGTAAAGAAAGTTATCTCTCGAGTGATTAAGTCTAATTCTTATCGAGGGTAAATTCTGAGTTAAATAGGATGGTGGGATAAGAAAGGGGACACATAAGTATGTGTCGGGAAAACGCAATACGCAGGAGAGCGTTTCGTTTCTATTCTTTTACCATAGTTGTTGGTGGTACCAGTGAGGGTACTAATCTCTGCAACAAAGCGAGGCTATAAATGGACTGACGTAGAAACGCGGGACCAGCTTGGCAGTTACTTCTTGGTTGTACTTGACGTGCTGCACCTGTAATCTTGACCAGAGACGTGAGAACTTCAGTGACCTATCTGCACAGAACCCATCAGCGGGAGCAGAAACTACTATTGGCAGCTAAGTGAAACCGACAAGCTGCCAAAGTGAACTTTTTTCATAAAACCTACTATCAGTCAATGATGAAACTTTTCTTTTAAACTATTCAGATATTTTAACCATTGTTAAACTTAAATGATTATTAAATCTGTTTTTGTAATTATACAAATTTAACGTCGATTCAATCATTTTAAAGGTACTGCATGTTTGTCTCAGTCAATTTACTAAATTCACTCTAAGCTATACCAGAATAATAATAATTCCACTGAGTAAATCAGGGTGGGGGCTTAACGAGCTAAAATTAATCATTGCTTAATTCTTCACAAAAGTTGGCGGCAGATCATAGAATTAACGTACTCAGCCAATGCAGGACTGTTTTCGCTTTTCTGAATATCATGTGCACACTACCGTGGGATAGAAGCGTCATTACCCTTCTATCTACATCTCTGCCGAGAGTAATCTTGTGCGAAGGTAGACACCTTTGACGACGCACTTTAGATACCCTTGAGTTTCGGCCACTGTTGGACCACTATTGCAAAGCAGGGGAGACAATACTGTCACATATCTAACGAACCACTTCAGAATCCTAAGTACTAATATCTGTCTTGGTATTTCCGTTAACTAACGCAACGCTGTCTGAGGGAGGCAATCATTAAAATAATCAAAATCCAATCGAGGGTCAACATTTTAATCCCTTGATAAAAAGGCTAGAGAAAATAAAGGTCGGCACAATAATCATCATCATTCCCTATTCGCTCGTTATGGAGCAGAGAACCACCACTGCAGGATGCCCCTCCCCCTTCCAGGAAGTCTGCACCAAAGCATTCATGTGATCTTGCAGCAGTAGTTCCTAAAGTAATTTGTATTACATTCCATCATAGTAGGTAGACGCTGGAACTGGGTACGCCATATCCTTAGAAGAGACCCTAACACCATCACCAGAAGTGCCACTTAGAAGAGACCCTAACACCATCACCAGAAGTGCCACTTAGAAGAGACCCTAACACCATCACCAGAACTACCAATTAGAAGAGACCCTAACACCATCACCAGAAGTGCCACTTAGAAGAGACCCTAACACCATCACCAGAAGTGCCACTTAGAAGAGACCCTAACACCATCACCAGAACTACCACTTAGAAGAGACCCTAACACCATCACCAGAACTGCCACTTAGAAGAGACCCTAACACCATCACCAGAACTGCCATTCAGAAGAGACCCTAACACCATCACCAGAACTGCCACTCAGAAGAGACCCTAACACCATCACCAGAACTACCACTCAGAAGAGACCCTAACACCATCACCAGAAGTGCCACTTAGAAGAGACTCTAACACCATCACCAGAAGTGCCACTTAGAAGAGACTCTAACACCATCACCAGAACTGCCACTTAGAAGAGACCCTAACACCATCACCAGAACTACCACTCAGAAGAGACCCTAACACCATCACCAGAAGTGCCACTTAGAAGAGACTCTAACACCATCACCAGAAGTGCCATTTAGAAGAGACCCTAACACCATCACCAGAACTACCACTCAGAAGAGACCCTAACACCATCACCAGAAATGCCACTTAGAAGAGACCCTAACACCATCACCAGAACTGCCACTCAGAAGAGACTCTAACACCATCACCAGAAGTGCCACTTAGAAGAGACCCTAACACCATCACCAGAAGTGCAACTTAGAAGAGACCCTAACACCATTGTAAAGTTTCTTTTCTTCTTTCCACTCTGTAAAGTGTCAGTCTGTATGCTCTGTAAGGAAGAGCGGTGTGTTGTTGAGATCAGGCATGCCCCCAGTCTACCCAGCTGTAAATGGGTAACTCACCCTAGTCCTGAGTTAGGGAAGGCAAAGGCTCCAGGGGAAGCAGGCCCTAAACTTGGTCACTCCAACCGACGCAGGATGGTGTATGTATGAAGTAGAAGTGTAGAGTGTGATTACCGCGAATGGTGTACTGTTCGTGTGCTGACCAATATAACCACTCATACACTTGTGTCTACAAGGCACCAATGCAGACTGCTGGAATCTTTGTTTACTCAATTTATTCAGACGTACACACTGGGACATACGAGTACATCATGGTATGTTGACATATCAATTTGTAGGTATACATAGCAGATCTGAAGTCATGACACATTCAGAAATAATGGACAGTACATCAAAAGTTCAATTGTCATGATACATTATGGCCGCATCCCCCTATCTGACTAAACGCGTCAGTGAAGGCAGATCGGTAAATAACTAAAGTTACTTGACGTCCATAGTTTGTAGCATATATTATGAAACCACGAAAGAGGGGGTTTCTAGCAAGATTGAGATCTACCTGTCACTGTCCGATAATAGGATAAATAATCTGTTCTCTTGGCAGTGATCAAAACATATGATGACCGAAATCTAACATGGCCGCCTCCCTGAGTTGTCGTTCACTCATTCATAGGAAGGAGAATATAAGCCAGAGTTAATTTATAATGGGTATATAAATGATTTCATAAATGTTTCCATACAGCTCTACGGTGATCAGGTTAATTCACGTAGCCATAACCGCTGCAGGAAAGTCTGTCATCTTCGTCGATACAAAACACGACCCTAGCGATACGAAGCACAATGTTCCATCTAGGTCGAATCGACATGAGATCATCAATATAGGGTCTGGCAATACATGGAGTCCGAATTATACATTGTACCGTACCTTAGGAGAGTCTCTAACATAAACTATAGTAGAGATACCATCTCCTTTAGAAGAAAACCACTTCATGAATCATATTTCCTTAAGAATCTACCAGCCCTTTGAAAAGTGCGTACCCGCCATTATCACGGTACATCGGAACTCATCACGACTTGTCAAGACAACTCATACTTCCGCTAGACCGGAATAACAAGAATCTAGTCCCTCCTACCCATCCAAAATATACAATATAGGACTGATTCTACTTGTACTAATAATATGTAATACATATGAATTCAGGCCATAAACACAATAAGCAAATTAATATATTTTCTGGCCCTAAAAAATAAGTACAAACGTAAGCGCAATATCCTTGCGCCGGATCAATATCCAGAACGATTACTCCTATAATCAAAAGTGTGAATCAAACATGGATTCTCTCGCTTTTACCATAGACAGCATTTTCATACACAAATGAATGAATGTCTATATTTTTCCCATATTAAATAGCCATATCGATTTTTGTAATACGTGCGTCAAAATATGCACGCAACAACCATCACCAGAACTACCACTCAGAAGAGGCCCTAACACCATCACCAGAAGTGCCACTTAGAAGAGACCCTAACACCATCACCAGAACTGCCACTCAGAAGAGACTCTAACACCATCACCAGAAGTGCCACTTAGAAGAGACTCTAACACCATCACCAGAAGTGCCACTTAGAAGAGACCCTAACACCATCACCAGAACTACCACTCAGAAGAGACCCTAACACCATCACCAGAACTGCCACTTAGAAGAGAATCTAACACCATCACCAGAAGTGCCACTTAGAAGAGACCCAAACACCATCACCAGAACTGCCACTTAGAAGAGACCCAAACACCATCACCAGAAGTGCCACTCAGAAGAGACCCTAACACCATCACCAGAACTGCCACTTAGAAGAGACCCTAACACCATTACCAGAACTGCCACTCAGAAGAGGCCCTAACGCCATCACCAGAAGTGCCACTCAGAAGAGACCCTAACGCCATCACCAGAAGTGCCACTCAGAAGAGACACTAACACCATCACCAGAACTGCCACTCAGAAGAGACCCTAACGCCATCACCAGAACTACCCTCAGAAGAGACCCTAACACCATCACCAGAACTACCACTTAGAAGAGACCCTAACACCATTACCAGAACTGCCACTCAGAAGAGACCCTAACACCATCACCAGAAGTGCCACTCAGAAGAGACCCTAACACCATCACCAGAACGTCCATGCTATGGTCTCAAAAACGAAAGCGAAAGCAGCCAAAATCCACCTGGCGGAGAACTGTGGATGCAGAGATGCGAAGCATGAACCAGAGCTGTCAACCGAGCAAAGTCGAGACAGTTTGTAGCTGCCCTACAAGAAGCCACCAGGCGCGATGGTCACTGACAGCTGTCAGTCAGCAGCCAAGGACCAAATTCGAGACAGTTTGTAGTTGCCCTACAAGAAGCCACCAGGCGCGATGGTCACTGACAGCTGTCAGTCAGCACCCAAGGACCAAAGAAGAAGAGACGAACACATGCAAGGCTTTTTTTGAATAAATTGCAGCTGTCAACACAAAAATACAAAATCGAGGGCATACAAATACATCACCTTATCCAAGGGAAGACAAATGATTTCAAAACTTGAACTCAGGGTAAATATTTTCCTTTGTCTTCGAACAAGAAGCATATCTGTCTGCGCCAGCCCATAAAGGCGCGAGGCCCTAGGCAAAAGCCTAGGTTGTCGGTGCTTAACACCGCCACTGAGTTTCTTCCAGTGTAGTCTTACCTCTGGTCTCACAGGAATGTGAGCACCATACTCCCCTCTCTCAGCCCATTTTTGCACTTGGTTAACTACAAGCTGAGATGGCTGTGGCAAGTAGAGCGGATGTCGGCGGAGAGATATGAAAGGTAGCAGTCAGAAAAAGAGAATAAATATGTCAACGAGGTCGTCCAGGAAGAAGGTGTATGATTATCACCGGAAACAGAGCTCAAAGAGCTGGAAATTGTAAACTAAAGTGAGATAAACAAGAACAGAGAGGCAACGAAATGGATTACATCTTCAGTTTTTTGTTTTTTAAATCTTCATGGTTTGAAATGCTCAAGAATAATTTTAATTTATTTTTCTTACAATCTTGCAACGTTATTACCGTGTGTGCCTCTCGAAAACATAAACAGAATTTACAAATAATTATTAACAAAATTGTTTCGGAAACAAATTATAAACATGATCTGTTGTGATAATCGGCCACTTATTTCGTTGCCCTGGTTTTCCTGACCAGGCAGACTTCATGCAAATCGTTACATTATAGTTGGTTTAAATCCCTAATTATCTCAACAATCCATCACAGAATCGCTTATGCGTTCTTCTAAAATTCTTGAATGGAATGCACGCAGTTCACTCTTACCAAAAGAAAAAAAAAAAGTCGGTTCATTACAAATCGTTCTCCAGGATAAAGTGACACAGACAAACCAGCGTTGGTTCGTTCTGTTTTTATGTGTGTGTGTTGTTGTTTTTTTTAAACACTTTTAATTAAACTTGACATGCCCGTTGTGTGGATGTTTCAGATATTTGACGCTCAAAATCACTACGTTATACTCATCGTCAACGGCTGAAACTTTTCATGCTGCTCCCTTTCTTGGTACAATTTAGTTTTCCAAGTTTTGATTGGCATTGGCTGAGCAGATTAAAAATAATAATGGAAACAATAATAAATAAAGTGGAAGTAACTCTATTAGCGCAAGAATTTTGTGATAAGTGAATTAATCAATTTCGAAAATAGATTGTGTTTGTTCTATAAAGAGGGCGAACTTGGGATGATATATGGTAATGTGCAATATATATATATATATATATATATATATATATATATATATATATATATATATATATATATATATATATATATATATATATATATATATATATATATATATATATATCATTCAATACCCTTTAGCTCCCCGAGGAGCATAGGCCTTCAACAAACACATGTCAAGACTTCCTGTCCCGTGCCATCCGCTCAAGTTCTTTCCATGTTTTCCTCATCATTTTCACCTCTGTATCCAGCTCTCTTCTCCATGTGTTTTTTGGTCTACCTTTGCCTCTGTTTCCCTGTGGATTCCAGAACAAGGACTGCCTTGTAATGCTATCAACAGGTTTCCTCAATGTGTGTCCTATTCATCGCCAGCGTCTTCTTCTCAGCTCTTGTTCCACTGGCACTTGTCTGGTTATTGTCATCAATTCCACATTTGTGACTTTGTCATACCATTTCAGTCCTTCTATTCTACGCAAGCACCCGTTTATAAGTCTGTAGCTTTTTAGTTGTTGTTTTCGTTGCTCTCCACGTCTCAGAGCCATACTTCTTCCTTGTTCGTCCTGAAAAGGACGTTGGTTGCGTTGTGCCCTTTTACAGCGACGCTGCGATATTTGCGCCTTTCAGCCGACACATCCGACTTCCGTACGGCATTTTTTGGGACCGGGTTAGTCTTCCCTCTTCGTTCCCTACTCTCTCAGCCAGACTTCAGTGATGCAGCCTGTTTCCAGGACCACCACTTGGAGGTGGAGTAGGGTCTTGGTCAGCTCTGGTACGCTGACCCTGACGCAAGCCGTCAAGCTATGGGTCGCTGACTGCATTCTCTATTGTTGCTTCTTTGGGTCCCAGAGCCATACAATAGGACTGACTTGACATTTGAGTTGAAGATTCTTATTTTCGCGTTGGACTTGATTTCTCTTGACCTCCATATGTTTCCCAATGCAATGAAAGCGCTTCTTGCTTTTTGTATTCTTATTTTGATATCACTGTCTGTCCCTCCAACTTTGTCTATATTACTACCAAGATATGTGTACGGTTCTACATCCTTTAGTGGTGTTTCTTCAAGTTCAATCGTTATCATTTCTTGCATTTATTCTCATAATCTTTGTCTTTTCCCTGTGTATTTTCAGGTCCCCTTGCTGTGACGTCTCATCGAGAATTTTCATTTTCTCTTGCATCTGATTATGGTTATGGGACAGAAGAGCCAAGTCATCTGCAAAATCCAGATCATCAAGCTGTTTAGTCAGATTCCACTGAATTCCATTTCTGTTGTGTGATGTCGATGTTTTCATAACCAAATCTATTGCTAGTAAGAAAAGAAATGGAGACAAGAGGCACCCTTGTCTCACTCCCGTTCTAATCATAAACGGTTCTGTAAGTTGTCCTTCATGAAGAACTCTGCATGTCATGTCTTCATAGGTCTTCCTATTAAGTTAATGATCTTCATGGAAACTCCATAATGCCTCATCAGTTTCCAAAGTGATTCTCTGTCTACACTGTTATATGCCTTTTCTTAGTCCACGAATCCGATGTAAAGCGGTGAATTCCATTCTAGACTTTGTTCAACTATTATTCTCAATGTGGCTATCTGGTCTGTTCGGGATCTGTTTTGTCGAAAAACTGCTTGTTCATCTCAAAGTTACTTGTCTATGGACTCTTTTAATCTCTCAAGGATGATTCTGTCAGCCAGCAGAAGAGGAGCTACAAATCAGCTGTGAACGACCAAGTAGAGAAGAAATAAAGAAAGCCATAAAGCTTCTGAAAGATGGAAAAGCAACTGGTCGAGATGGCATTCCAGCAGAGGCCATCAAAATAGGTATTGATGCCTCTACATAGATATTATACAAACTACTTGGCAAAGTCTGGGAGAGAGAGGAAATACCAACAGAATGGAAGGAAGGTTATCTGGTCAAGCCGCCCAATAAGGGAAATCAACAAGAGTGCACAAATTATAGAGAAATAATGTTACTATCAGTGCCAGGAAAAGTATATATATATATATATATATATATATATATATATATATATATATATATATATATATATATATATATAGGTCAATTTCTCAACCAATGAATTGTCGTAGTTGTAGTTGATATAGCTTCAGTAGTGACCAACTGTCATGTGAGCCTTACATTGGTTGCCATAAACGGACTACAATATGTTTAATGCATTTATTATCTACAATAATAAAAGTGGTTCCTAAAACGTCGATTTTGCCTTTACGTGTTCTATTTTAAACGTTGAGAAAAGATTTATTTCCAGTAGCGTTGACGCTGTCTCTATTCAGTATAACACGTATAAAAAGGCTTGTTATTATCTACAATAAAGTACGTTTTGTAATCTTTATTCAGAATTACCAGGCTTGTTGTTACTTACAGTAACATTAATCTTCTAATCCCTATTAAAAATTACAAGCTTTTGTTATTATTTACAATAAAGTTAGTCTTCTAATCTCTGTTCGGGAAATTCCTAGGGTATGAGAAGCGGAAGTGGCGACCAAACCAAGAAACAATCACCATCTGACGTAACACTTTCACTCTGACGTATTTTTATTTCTTTTATAAAGCCTGCGCAACGATAATTGAACGAACACTTCACCGGGAAAACCCGAAATCTTCAATGATCGTGAGCAGCTCTCAACGCTAATGTATAATAATTTAGCTGCAGCTCCCTGTATTGTTTAGCTTCTCAGTCCAGTTATTTCACCTCTTCTTCAAACGCATCTTTCGAATCAGGGGCACAGAAGGAACAAATATCTTACTTTTATATTTGTCTCAGTTTACATGAAAATACTCGATGAGAAGTCACAAAAAGTGCGTCGGAAAATACACAGGGGAAAGTCAAAGATAATGAGAATAAATGCAAGAAATGATAACAAGAGTGACTTGAAGAAACGCCGCTACAAGATATAGAATCATACATATATCTTGGCAGTTATATAGACAAAGTTGGAGGGACAGACAATGATATCAAAATAAGAATACAGAAAGCAAGAGGAGCTTTCCTTGCACTGGGAAATATATGGAGATGAAGAGAAATCAGGTTAAAAAAAATCTTCAACTCATATGCCAAATCTGTCCTATTGTATGGCTCTGAAACATGGAGAACAACAAAGACAACAACCAAAAAGCTACAGACTTTCATAAATGGGTGCTTGCGTAGAATAGAGGGATTAAAATGGTATGACAAGGTCACCAATGTGGAACTGATGACAAGAACCAGACAAGTGCCAGTGGAACAAGAGTTGAGAAGAAGACGCTGGCGATGGATAGGACACATACTGAGCAAACCTGTGGACAGCAGTACAATACAGTCCTTGTCAGGGTAAGTGAGGCGGAGGTAGACCAAGAAACACAAGGAGACGCGCATTGGAGACACAGGTTCCACCGTCGAAACTTAGTAGCGTCACGCTCCAATCTACCCAGCTGTAAATGGACACCAGACTCTGCTCTTGAGTTAGGAAAGGCAAAGGCAGTGAGGAAAGGAAAAAGCTGGCCCTAGTATAGTAAAACCTCTAACACTTCACTCCATACGGCAGTATAAGACATGGGGTTACTTTTACCTTTTTATTTTAACCAAAGTTTATTTTATTCAATAAATTTTTGGCGAGGCGCGTTTCGTTTAACGTAGTCGGTTATATTAGGGCGCATGTCCAATTATAAAAGACCTTTTGGTCTGGTGACATGTTTCAACCAAAGGAAGACCAGTACCCACAACTGGTTATTACTTATAGGTCTACACCCACACACTAATACACATACGCACATTTATATACTCATGCGCACGCGTATTCTAAGCAAACATAGAGAAACATACATTTTGCACAATATATAATAGTCACATAATATTATTACATAAACGTCTATATACAAACACGTACATATAGGCACATATATAAATTCACACACATTCAAGTACACATGCATAAATATGAGATACAGGTGTGCAAACATTCGCACAATGTGCGTACATTAAAGCGTTATACAGCCATAAACATGCACACAGAAATATAAATTTCTACATCAAGGAAGGAAGGAAGGACTTAAAGGCACCCCAAGACGCTGCACCAGGTCTAATACATCATAACATGTCACCACAAATATAGAGCTTTTATGACACCATCCGTCAACTTCACGTGACCACTAAGGTAAATGATGCATCACTTATACAACCTGCTGATAATGCTCGATCAACTATGTAAGAATCCTCGCACTACTTCTTCTTTGATCCTTAGCCGCCGACTGTCAAAGCAGTAAGCAACCATCACGCCTGGTGGCGTCTTGTAGGGTAGCAACAAACTGCTTCCACTTTTCTCGATCGGCAGCCATCCTTCGTGCAGTGCCCCAACTCTAGTTCATTTTTTGCATCTCGGCCCCCACAGTTCTCCGTTAAGCTGTTTTTTGGTCGGCCTTTCACTTTCCTTCAGGGGTCCGTAGCATAGCTATCCTTAGGATTGTACCAGGGTTTCTTCTTAGGACGTGGCCAATCCAGCGTCTGCCAGCTATGATGGTGTGCATGTCCTCTTGGTTGCTCTGAGTGAGAAGTCTAATCCTCACACTAGTCTTATAGAACTACTCAGCATGATTCACTTATACAGCCATGTATGAGATACTATAGTTAGGTAGTCTCATAGCATGTACTGCCGTAGTGGAGTAAAATAATAGAGACTTCATCATACTAGGTCCAGCTTTTCTATGAGGTGTGGTGACCAGCTCTCTTCCCCCACATCTTTTTGTCTTCCCTAACTCAAGTGCAGTCAAGTACCCATTAACTTTCCGGTTTAGTGGCAGCCATCCTGCTTTGCTTCACATGTGACTGGACTTAATATTAAGGGAGTTTTTTTCTCTTATTTTTATAGTTTCATGTTCTCTACTTAATTCTCATTTTCTTTCCCTCCTGTCTCTTGTTTGTCTGTCCCTGACGAAGGCCTTGTGGCCGCAACGTAGGTTTTTCTTGTCCTTCTCCTTGTAAGACGTATTACTATTTGTGTGGGGGTGTGTGTGTTTTTTTTTTTTTTTCAAACCATTAACAGCTAGGTAGACTAGAGCGTGTCGCTACCAGCTTCAGTTCTGGAACCAGTAACTTTGCAGCGAGAGGGAAAAACTCAACCACTTAGCCAACAGGACGCTCAAGGTAGACAGAGGATTGGTTTACTGCTACATTCAAACAACATGACGCTCAAGGTAGACAGAGGATTGGTTTACTGCTACATTCAACAACAGGACGCTCAAGGTAGACAGAGGATTGGTTACTGCTACATTCAACAACATGACGCTCAAGGTAGACAGAGGATTGGTTACTGCTACATTCAACAACAGGACGCTCAAGGTAGACAGAGGATTGGTTACTGCTACATTCAACAACATGACGCTCAAGGTAGACAGAGGATTGGTTACTGCTACATTTAACAACATGACGCTCAAGGTAGACAGAGGATTGGTTACTGCTACATTCAACAACATGACGCTCAAGGTAGACAGAGGATTAGGTTACTGCTACATTCAACAAACATGACGCTCGAGTTAGACAGAGGATTGGTTACTGCTACATTCAACAACATGACGCTCAAGGTAGACAGAGGATTGGTTACTGCTACATTCAACAACATGACGCTCAAGGTAGACAGAGGATTGGTTACTGCTACATTCAACAACATGAGGCAGATACTAACATGCAAACAAATAACTATTAAATTATAAAGACATTCATCAAGTATTGTTTACATGTGACTCTCCTTTACCGGGGAGCACAAATTGTAAACAATTAAACAGTGGCAATAATAAACATGGCTTATATACCAACACAATGCCGTAAATGACCACGCCCTCTACAGCAGTAGTTCTCAAAGTGGGCCATGGCATATTTCTATGGGGCCACAGTAAGTGCTATATATTTCTGGTAAAGTCCCTTTTTTCCCAGCTAACAGCGAATTTGAGGAGGGGGTAATGTTCAGCTTTAGTGCCACCTGAAACTGTACGAGAAAATGAGTTTAGGATTAGGGGTGGGGTTAACCGTTAATTCTAACCCTAACTACTTTCTCGTATAATGGCGGCAAGAAAGTACAAAGTAAACGATCGGTGGCACTAAAGCTGAACATTACCTGAGGAGGGCGATAGAGGTAAATAATACTCAAGGGGGCCTTGAGAAAAAAAAAAAAAGTTTGACAACCCCTGCTCTAAAGGTTGTATAAATATGGGGGGGGGGGGGGCGGGGGGTGGTGGGTTGGTAAAGGCTGCGGCCTCAGAGATTATCGGGAAGGAAGCGATCTCAGTGACTATCAGGAGGGATATGTTGGCATGCCAAGCTTTAAAAAAAAAAAATTAACTTCAACAATGAACAAAAGCAACTTGACGGTAAGAGTGAGCCGACAAAGAAAACAAGTAAGCAAGCAACGTAATTAAATAGTCACCTGTTTTATTTTCGGAAATACAAAAGCAAGCCGCTTACTGTTTAGCAGTTTGTTCTCTTGATTTCTTCAAGCCGGCAGGCAAACGACTAGTTGTCGTCTGCAGGACAGTAAGTTCCTCTTCTAGCTTTCTTCGCGATATCAGACGATTACGTATATGTACAACAACAGGGTATCCATAACAAAAAATTGCGTTGAACTGCGATAACAGACGTCGTTTTCGCATATTCTACCACACAAAACGCATTCTGTTGTTTGATCGGCGACATTTTGCAAAAACAGTGCGCATGCGCGCGGCGGGTATTTCAAGTGAAACTTTCGCAGTTGAGTTGCAACCGGTAATTGTTACATGTCTCTCCACACCATAGTCATGTAGGTGGCAAAAAAAAAGAAATATGTACATTCTTTTATGGACACCCTGTATATGACCTCTAGGCTCTCTTCCCCCCCACCCCCCCCCAACTGACCAAAAACTAGCTCCCAATCGAAGTAAATTTAGTCCCTTCTCCAGCTTTCTTCGGGATGGTTGGATAGTAACTAGTTTAGTAATATTTACAAGGAAATTTGCTTGTCCTCTAGCTTTATCCGTGATGGTGGAAAGCCAAGAAAACCTTACAACAAAATTGGTGCGCTCTCCCCTCCAAACTGAATAAAGTTGTACGTTAGCCCCAGAAGATGAATCCAAAATGGTCTAGTACCCTCATTCCACGGCTAGATATTGGAGCCCAGACAATATGAGCTCGTTATTACTTGTAATGAGAAATATGGAGTGGGTCTGCAAACTAGAAAATGCTTTTAGGGGAAATAATATTATGTTTTTAGGAGGGGAGAGAACCATGAGGTACATCGAATAATGATGAAAATGGATAGGAACTGTCTTTTAGGACAAAAATAGGGATTTTAAAAAATTAATCTGAAAATGGGCTGACAGTAACACATTGAGGAAAGAAAATAGAGAAAGTTCTTATAACTTTTTAACCGGCTGTATTTTTATTATTGTTTTTTTTTAAAAAATGAACCTTTGGAAGTAAAAGAAACTAAACGGAAGTGACAGAAATAAGATTGCAGCACGTAGTAACTAAGTTTTCCTTAGACCACAATCTAAGTTCCATCCGTGGAAAAGCTCTATAGAGATGCACATAGCTTCAAGCTGATTACTGCTTTCTTTGAAAACATTCAAGTAGACGTCTGAGAGTGCACGAAGAAGTCTTACATAAGTAAACATGCGCCCTAATATAACCGACGGACCTTGAGTTTAGGTTAAACGTGGCGTACCTTGCCTACGAGGCAAAACTCCTAAACTAGAACGAAAATCTATTTTTACTAGACCACAAAGATTTTTGTATTTGGACATGCTCCCTAATATTACCGGGATGAACCTTGTGTCGAGGTTGAACAGTAGCGCCCCTCGCACAAAACGATGCAAAACTTTCTAAATTTACAGCTAACGCGAAGAAATATAGTTTTAACAAAATGAAGATAACAAAGGAAAGTGGCACAGCATGCGCGTAATTGAGTCAGATAATATCTCTTGATATAAACAAGTAATAATAATAATAATAATATTGACAACAATAATCTACAGCGAGGATACCTCCAATAACCGCACTGGGAAATACAATAAAGGACACGAAATGAAGACAGACTCCGACATAAACAGTAAGCCAGACCGGCCAAATGCGTGGCCATAATGGGAGTTTGTACCCTGTAGCAGTGTCCAAAATGAAGAGCAAACCGCGCGTGAAATATGTCATTCAATTAGGTTGGTTCAATGTCTGCGGTATATATGTTAGTGAGTGTGACCTTTCCGTGGGGTTCATCACTCCCCTTTGTAGCAAGGTGCTGTTATATATTATATATAAATATATATATATATAATCTAAATATATAAATATATAAATATATTATATATATATATTTATATATATATATAGTATATATATATTATATATATATATAGTAGTGCATATATATATATATATATAATAATATATGCTTGCTTATATGTACTTATACACATAGTTTATGAGAGGTGTTTGAGAAGGTAGATAGGCAAGAGACGACGGATACAGTAGATGATAATCATCAATTTCCTTTGCGCTTCTAACCGCGGTAAGCATAGTGGTTAGTGCACTGGCCTCCTTGCTCGGTGTCCATGGTTCGATCCCCATTGAGGTGGGATTTTTATAGGCCGCAAAGTTGATGAGCCGGTATCTAATTTTTTTTCCGGGGTCGACCCAGTCTCATGAATTGGGTACCAGAGCAACTCTGGGAAGGTTTAGGCGGCCGGCCGTGATGCTGGCCACAATCACCCCTAGTCGAGAAAATAACACAATATTCCCAATATGCCTCAATGGGCATGTAACGTGATTCTGTGCCTTTTTTTTCTAACGGAGCACACTAGGAAACCTGCATCAAACGGTCACGTGTTCTTACGGTGGTGGTTTCTATGGCAACTTGTTTGACATGACTGAGGTTGCCTGCCTCATGTACGACAAACATGAGGGCGTAGAGTAGTAATATTCTTTCTTGAGTGGCGTAGTAGTAATATTCTTTCTTGAGGGCGTAGTAGTAGTAATATTCTCTTCTATTGAGGGCGTAGATAGTAATATCTCTTTCTTGAGGTCGTAGTAGTAATATTACTTTCTTTGTATTTTCAGAGACCCACCGGCAACTACACGGGACATAATAATATAACGACATCTCAGCCAAATATCACGATCGACAGATAGCAAAAATACCTGCCTCCTGGTGTTAGCAAAATCGTGTTTGTGGGTAATGTACACATTTTTCATCAATGAAACAGACGCTAGAAGCTGCAGCTTCTTTTATCATATTGGATCGTGGCAAATTATTCTAAGGTCTCGTTAAACTTTGCACATAATGAAGATTTCTTTGCATAAGACAGCCCCAAATACCAGGCCGCGAGGTCAATGCCCCGGGAAAAGTCACTCGAAAAATCAACTCTGAAAATAATTAGATTCAAAAAGTTGATGAGCGGGTTCTAATTTTTTTTACCTCGTAATCGCAACTGAAAGCAAAAATAACAAATTCATAACTTCCACTTACAGATATAATAGAACTGCACAAGAATTGTCCTCTGCCTTACTTATTTGATCCTTTCAATTTTGTTTTATATTGAGCGGTCTATTCTGTGAACTTTAAAAAAGGACGCCCTTGGGGCGTTTCGTGTAACCTGTATGCCAAAATTTACACGCCCTTAAAATTTTTTCGTTTCCTTTCATGCGTTTCGAATAGCATTTTCAGCTTTCAGTAACAATTTAGAATGTCTTTAATACCCCGTGAAAAACAGGTAGTAATTTTACATAGATTATGTGTATAGTGAGAATTCTATATACTGTTTTACAAAA
>JAMPIV010002199.1:0-25928 GCA_024509875.1 Oreohelix idahoensis
CGTCCCTTGTGATCTATAAGAGTAGACTGGTTTTAATAGACAAAGACATTCGTATATTCCTGGCCCGTAGATGACCATCATGAGATAAGGCAAACTTTAACACAGTACTAGAATGTGTTTGCCTATGTTCTAGTCATTTTCGGGGTGAGTTGACATATCTTATAATTATAATATGATATATTCATGTTAGTTTTTATATATCTGATAGGAAGTGAAGTGAATTTATTTCTGAGGACTTCTCCTAGTAATTTATTCAGTGATAAGGTAGCGCAGTCTACGGCCTATTAAGTGGTGCTTAAACTGTTACGGTTTATCATGGGTTAAATGTTAAACTTACAATAACAGATATTAGGCGTAGAATCAGTCCACGAATGCTTACCATTGGGATAAGAGTCAGCAAAATTAACTGTCATTTCTGTAAGATAATGTCAGGTGTGGATGGTGCACTTAGAAACTGAATAGTGAGATGCAGGTAATAACTCTGGATTATAGGAGATAGTCACTTATTCCTTTTTGATAGATAGTTCTAGTGGCAAGGGAGGATCATTTTATGCTTACTTGTGTGGCTAGGCACTAGTCTATAACTTTCACTGAAAGCAGTCACCAGGCATAGATATAATTATATCTTATGATCTAGCCACAACTGTATTATTATAGCAAGAACATTGCATTTTCTTTGTACTCATTTTGTGGAATGCTAATATATTTTCCAAAGGGGACATACGATTTATTTGTGTAATGTCAAATGCTGTAATCTGTTTATGTAAATTCATTTAATATTGTAAGATGAATAAGCATATTCTTTTAACTGTAACTACAGGTTAGGTTTCCTGTATGTTGAGATTGGGAGAAGAGGAGTAGATTTTTGCTGTCAGACCATTTAATGACAGTTACATGGGTGTACAAAAGATATTAAGCCTATGCGGGCGCGTGTTGATAATTGATATTTTTAAGGAACAGGAGACATGGTTAAAGACAGCCCTAAACTATCATAGCAATAACTACAATAAATTTAATCCCATAGTGGAGCAAAACTTTCTGTATAAAGTTAGTGTGATTTATTATTTGCTTGAGGTAAAAGGGTGTCTCTTTTTGGGTCTCAGTTTCAGGAAGACCGAATCGCTAGAGCAGACTTCAGTCAGGCGAAGAAAGTCATATACTCTTCGATCTAGAGGGTTTCTGTATACATCTAGCAACGAATCGTCAACCCCGTTCCTGAATCAAAACCCTTTTTTGTCAACGCCAAGTTAAGCTCACGAAGTGCAACGGAGCCAACGCAAAATCTGGAATCGCCAAACGCAGTAGTAGTTCTCTACTCGCCTATTGGATTACCAGCCAGAGCATTGCGGCTTCCAGAATATCAAACCCGCTCAGCATGCCTATAGCAGAATTCCATATCACCCGCCTTTTTTGTGCCTAAACGGGGCACTCAGCAAACCACAGCCAAACCAGTTTAAACAGGATTTACTACCCAGCACGCAAGAGCCTAGCGCCGGATAAGCGCGCCTGGGACTCTTTGTCCTCAAGTGACTTCTTCTGGTGTATTTTCTGGATACTTAAAACCTCGCACGTATGAGCAGCCATCTATGGACAGGCTGTCGTTCAGTTTGTTTATTCGATCAGCAGGAGATAAATAGAGTCTTCCAGACCACCTCGCGCAATTAGGGAGGAATCACCAATGATAGCGCCTATACAGTGATTTTATTCAGGTTAATTCCATCACCCATGGAGGATATGTACGAAAAAACCACTTACTGGAGCTATTTCATATGGTCCCGAAAGCGGACGGACTGACACTCAGTTATTTCATCTCTCTGTGTTCTACAGGTTTTATGAATGGTGGTGTGTGTGTGGTTGTTGGTGTATTTTGCATATTTTGGTTATTGATGATTATTGATGTAATTTTATGTTGTTGTGATGATATGCATTAATTCCATGCTTTTTCTTCTTTAATAAAGTTTACACCTTTATTAATACGCTGTTCACGACCTTTCCATCCATATTTATATTTTTAGCTCTTTACTAGAATCTCTATGTATGATAAGAGAAAAGAGTGAGAGCAGGAGAGGCTTAGACAGTAAAAGTGAGTTGAGGCTTGGAGAGAGAGATCCTTTGGTAAATCTTCTTCCAGGTTGTCTCAAGTCCATCTCCTATTTACACCTTTCTGTGTGTGTAATCTATAACTCTGTCAGTCCATTATCCCTTGTCGATTTCACTACTATTGTCCAACTCGACAAATACTCTACACTTTAACTCAACCTCGACAAATGGGAGCCCGTCCGAGATTCTAGAGCCCATCTACCACGACAAATGGGGTCTCGCCGCGGAATTTGAACTACATCTGCAGCAATCGCAACAGATGAGGTTGCAGTCTGGTAGGAATCTCTCACAAGATTCTATCTTGATTCTTAGAGTTTAGTGTTCGGCAGATTATAGGAATTTCTTTCCCCTAGACATATCGAACTATTTCTTTTGGGTGGAAGTCGGAACAGCGTTTTTTTTCTCCACAGCAATCATAAATATTTAGTTACATTTATTGTTCATGCTACACATGAGACAGCTGGTAAAGGTTGATGGTATCACTGCTGAGTTTTGGTTGACAAATCTGACGACTATTGTTGTAAAAGTCAGAAAAAATTTTTTTAAGGGTTAATATTTTTTCAGGAGTAGCTCTTTAATCTGAGATAAGAAACTACAGATAGTCAGTTACTAGCTTGCATCTGTACCAAGGGAGGGTGTTCATTCGGATGATAGTAACCAATCCTCTCAATAGCTTAGTACTGACAGAACTGGGGTGAAGTGATAGTAATAAGTTTTACATCACTTGCATTTTTTGGAGTTTTTTTTGGGGGTTTTTGCTTGTCGCAATCAGAGTAGCTACAAACTTTCTTGTTTTTAAAGTTCCCAGGCTAGCCTAGATTTTATTGATTATTAAGTTAATCAGCACCTAGTGGACTAGGTAACTAAGATCTCTAGGTTCTATTCTTCTATAGTGTTTGCTCACCCTGATATAATGGCCGATCTAGATAAAGTGCATAGGATTGCCCTCGAGGTAGCTAAGTACATGGAGTACAAGGATAGCGAAATCCAGCCCTTTCTAGAATTTGCAGTAAGCCTGCAGGATCTATACGAGGTAGACAATTGGTTTGACAGCCGTTTAATCTTGGCATGGTCCTGTAAACAAACTGGGGAGAGTGAAGCATTCACCCGACAGTATGAAGAAGAAGTGATAGAAGATGAGAAGCAAAGGGAAAAGCAAAAACAAGAACGGGACAAGCAATTGGAAATAGAGCGACAAGAAAGGGACAGGCTACACCAAATCAGAATGAATGAACTGGATAGCCAAATTCGGAGGGTGGAAACAGATACTAAATGTAGTCACTCTACTTCCCCTTCTACTGTGCCCTTAACGGTCAACGCCCCTGCAAACCTTGCGCCCATGAAAGAAAACTTGCCTGCTAAAACCGAACCCCAACTCCAGAAAATTGACTTTCCTTTAGACTTGGATGCGAAGCCCAAACAAGGAAAGAATTTACGTCGGGATAGCAGACCTAAGGCCACGGGGAAAATTACGCAACGTTCCCAGGCATGGAAACTGCACAAAGGTGAGAGAGGTGCTAACAAGCATTGTAATACGGATTGTTCCCGCCTGGCAAGCGGCGAACCCCGAGCCTCTCACGCTCCAGACCGAGCAGCACCTAACCGACACGTGACGTCGAGAAAAGGGAGCCACACCCTATCACGTTATATTTCGCAAGATTCCCGGCCGGACAGCGAAAAACCATATGCAGAGGCGCATCCCTCCAACTCAACGATCGTAGAAAGGAGGCGCCGCTCCTCTTATCACCCTGAGCTTAAAAGGTGCAAGAATAAGTCGCCTGCTAAAAGGGGTAAACTTTCCAAACCGTTCCAAGGAACTTTGGAAAAACACACCGAGAGTTTTTTCTCGGGCACTTCGCGATCTAACGGGATCTCAAACCTCTGCAACTCGCAGATATTACCTATCTTTCTCCACGGATAGAAGCTACGGAGATCTGTTATGATTTAGTAGAACCCCAGAATGCGATCGATTACTCTCTGCTTCAGGCAGCTGAGTTCTCTCATTCAAATCGCATTTTTCCAGTGGTCTCAACCCCACTGATGGACAGCAAAGTAGTCGCCTCCGCCAGGCCATTACCGAGCAACTTGATCATTTCCGTTGACCAAGCCAGAGTTGTGACTGGCAAGGCAAGGAAAGCTCCAGATCCACCTTTAGACGGCACAGGTCTGAAGATTGATCAATGCTCCCACCGAAACAGGGGAGTAGGTGTGGAGAGGCAGAAGAAAAATGCTAGCATTTCTTCGGCCAACGAACGGCTTTATTTACCAACTAGGGTTACACGCGCGCGAAAAATCCCGAAAGACTGCAGCTATAGAGGGTTATTCAAGGCCACGCCCGTGACAGGTAAATATATACATAAGCAGCCTGAGCCCAACAATGATTACACCGCGCATAACAGGCGGATTATCTACGCAGTGGCCAGTGAGTTCAGGCGGGGCCGAAAACCACAACAGGTGCGGATAATTTTCCGGACCATAAACAGGCACAGCGAATTGCGGAAGCAAGGTCAGGTTCACACGGAAACGGAAGGCGTCAGTGCCGACTGGCCTCGCAAAATCCCATTCGCTGAACGTCTATTAGACAGAGGGAAGAAAAGAAATGAACTCGGAGCTAGTCATACAGTACTGACAGAAATTGGATACGATTTTGGTTATGATTATAGAAGGTTCTTACGACATGTAACGGACATCGATGGAAAAGATAAATTACTGTCATTTTTGTCCGTATTCCTCGAACTTTAAAAGGGGGGGCACTTGTCACGTAGACAGATAACCTATTTTACCATCTTGTCCATAATTTGATTACTCCTTTAAATGTTCTGTTTTTCTGGACATTTTGTATTTTCTTTTTCTTTCATTTTCTACCTTCGTGGCCAAACTTTTTCACCTTCTCAAACCCCACCCGAGGTTTGGTTACGTTCCGGCCTGTAGCGGTCAGCGAACGATAATATTATCTAAGCCGCACCTGGTCTGACCAGGGGAATATCTCTTACGTTTACAGCCTTTGATCACGAGCGAAAGGGTCCCTGTGTTTGGCTTCCAGAACGCTGCTTCGGATCATAATATTATGCATCCTGGAAACAAGGGGAGACAAACCCGCGGTCAGTCTTTGGGTTTTTGCCCTTAGACAAGATAGAGCATAATGTTATGCATTTCTCTACCTGGGGAACTTTCGCACGATTTCTTTTGTCTTACTCTAGATTACGTCTTTCGACGAACTTCTGTAGAAATATGCAGGCCGGGGGGAGCGTCCCTTGTGATCTATAAGAGTAGACTGGTTTTAATAGACAAAGACATTCGTATATTCCTGGCCCGTAGATGACCATCATGAGATAAGGCAAACTTTAACACAGTACTAGAATGTGTTTGCCTATGTTCTAGTCATTTTCGGGGTGAGTTGACATATCTTATAATTATAATATGATATATTCATGTTAGTTTTTATATATCTGATAGGAAGTGAAGTGAATTTATTTCTGAGGACTTCTCCTAGTAATTTATTCAGTGATAAGGTAGCGCAGTCTACGGCCTATTAAGTGGTGCTTAAACTGTTACGGTTTATCATGGGTTAAATGTTAAACTTACAATAACAGATATTAGGCGTAGAATCAGTCCACGAATGCTTACCATTGGGTTAAGAGTCAGCAAAATTAACTGTCATTTCTGTAAGATAATGTCAGGTGTGGATGGTGCACTTAGAAACTGAATAGTGAGATGCAGGTAATAACTCTGGATTATAGGAGATAGTCACTTATTCCTTTTTGATAGATAGTTCTAGTGGCAAGGGAGGATCATTTTATGCTTACTTGTGTGGCTAGGCACTAGTCTATAACTTTCACTGAAAGCAGTCACCAGGCATAGATATAATTATATCTTATGATCTAGCCACAACTGTATTATTATAGCAAGAACATTGCATTTTCTTTGTACTCATTTTGTGGAATGCTAATATATTTTCCAAAGGGGACATACGATTTATTTGTGTAATGTCAAATGCTGTAATCTGTTTATGTAAATTCATTTAATATTGTAAGATGAATAAGCATATTCTTTTAACTGTAACTACAGGTTAGGTTTCCTGTATGTTGAGATTGGGAGAAGAGGAGTAGATTTTTGCTGTCAGACCATTTAATGACAGTTACATGGGTGTACAAAAGATATTAAGCCTATGCGGGCGCGTGTTGATAATTGATATTTTTAAGGAACAGGAGACATGGTTAAAGACAGCCCTAAACTATCATAGCAATAACTACAATAAATTTAATCCCATAGTGGAGCAAAACTTTCTGTATAAAGTTAGTGTGATTTATTATTTGCTTGAGGTAAAAGGGTGTCTCTTTTTGGGTCTCAGTTTCAGGAAGACCGAATCGCTAGAGCAGACTTCAGTCAGGCGAAGAAAGTCATATACTCTTCGATCTAGAGGGTTTCTGTATACATCTAGCAACGAATCGTCAACCCCGTTCCTGAATCAAAACCCCTTTTTTTGTCAACGCCAAGTTAAGCTCACGAAGTGCAACGGAGCCAACGCAAAATCTGGAATCGCCAAACGCAGTAGTAGTTCTCTACTCGCCTATTGGATTACCAGCCAGAGCATTGCGGCTTCCAGAATATCAAACCCGCTCAGCATGCCTATAGCAGAATTCCATATCACCCGCCTTTTTTGTGCCTAAACGGGGCACTCAGCAAACCACAGCCAAACCAGTTTAAACAGGATTTACTACCCAGCACGCAAGAGCTTAGCGCCGGATAAGCGCGCCTGGGACTCTTTGTCCTCAAGTGACTTCTTCTGGTGTATTTTCTGGATACTTAAAACCTCGCACGTATGAATAGCCATCTATGGACAGGCTGTCGTTCAGTTTGTTTATTCGATCAGCAGGAGATAAATAGAGTCTTCCAGACCACCTCGCGCAATTAGGGAGGAATCACCAATGATAGCGCCTATACAGTGATTTTATTCAGGTTAATTCCATCACCCATGGAGGATATGTACGAAAAAACCACTTACTGGAGCTATTTCATATGGTCCCGAAAGCGGACGGACTGACACTCAGTTATTTCATCTCTCTGTGTTCTACAGGTTTTATGAATGGTGGTGTGTGTGTGGTTGTTGGTGTATTTTGCATATTTTGGTTATTGATGATTATTGATGTAATTTTATGTTGTTGTGATGATATACATTAATTCCATGCTTTTTCTTCTTTAATAAAGTTTACACCTTTATTAATACGCTGTTCACGACCTTTCCATCCATATTTGTATTTTTAGCTCTTTACTAGAATCTCTATGTATGATAATAGAAAAGAGTGAGAGCAGGAGAGGCTTAGACAGTAAAAGTGAGTTGAGGCCTGGAGAGAGAGATCCTTTGGTAAATCTTCTTCCAGGTTGTCTCAAGTCCATCTCCTATTTACACCTTTCTGTGTGTGTAATCTATAACTCTGTCAGTCCACTATCCCTTGTCGATTTCACTACTATTGTCCAACTCGACAAATACTCTACACTTTAACTCAACCACGACACTCCTCTACTCTTTTCCTCTTCCTCAAGTGTCTGAATAGCACGAGCCATTAAAACAATGCCAGCCTTATTACGAAAGCTGTTGACTTTATCACTGTGAGTTCAATACCCAAAATATTGTCTTCATCTCGTTTCCTGGGCATTTGTAGGATCATTTTTTTTCTCCAAGTTTCGAGAATGATCTTGTCATATATTCTAGAAAAGTACATATTTGTCAACGTCTGTATGTTCTTGCACATCATGTGTACCTCTGTGTGTATGTTTGTGTGTTTATATGCGAACGTGTGCGTGTGTGTGTGCCCTCCACATTTCACAGTCGTGCGTTTTCTGATTTCTCCTCTCACTTATATAAATGGACACTAAATGGGAACAAAGAATCAAAGCAGGAACATTTGTGATATAAATATATCACACCATTTACTATCATTTGTAAAGAACTTTACGATGTAAAATGTACCTCTAAATTGAAAATAAAAATGACAATGAATACCCAAATTATAACCAAAGATTAGATGGAACAGAGTGGATTCTTCCAAGATGGTGGATGAGTAGAAGCAAATGGAACTCATCTGATGCTAGTCCGCTTTTCTGCCAAAAACAGACCAGAAAGATTAAAAGAAGCTGGGTGAAGTCAGATTTTGCTGTTAGAGCGACCCCGATCGACCATCCACGTTTCGTGGCATCTTTTACAAAAGGGAGATTGACATAAGGACTTGGTTCTGGGGCGTGAAATGATGGGACATGTGGGGAAGTGAAAACAGCTTTCGGCACTGGGACAACAAAACTGGTCACGTGTGAATATGTAAGCGCTTGAGTAAGGTGTATATAAATAATTACATTTGTGGACGTTGTAAATGTAAACAAAAGTAACACTGTATCACACAGATAGAATAGAGCCGCAAAGGATAACCAGATTGGGTTTGGAGAAACATCGCCACAAAATGTGTGATAATGTATTGTATCTCAGAAGAGTGAAATAAACAGAGGCAGATTTTGCTGTTAGAACGATCCTGATGGACCATACACGTTTCGGGTCATCTTACAAAAGGGAGATTGGCATAAGGACTTGGTTCTGGGGCGTAAAATGATGGGTCATTGTGGGCAATGAAAACAGCTTTCGGCACTGGGACAACAAAAGTGGTCTTGTGTGAATGTAAGCGCCGGAGTAAGGTAGGTGTAAATAATTACATTTGTGGACGTAGTCGATGTAAACAAAAGTAACACTGTAGCATACAGTGAGAATAGATGCCGCAAATGATAACCAGATTGGGTTTGAAGAAACATCGCCACAAAATGTGGTATCACATATTATATCTAGGCAGCAATATGGAGAAAAGTATAGCAACATTCTTTGAAATCAAAATAAGAATGTAAAAGGCAAGAATTGCTATTATTAATTATTGCATTTGGAAATGTATGTATATCTAAAGCAGTGTTTCTCAGCCTTTTAGTGTTTACGGCATACTTTTCAATTTTCTAAAAAATTGCGGCACACCTATCTGACCCCGCGCACCGCTTGAGAAACACTGATCTAAAGGAGTGAAGTCCACATAATACTAATAATAATACACTATTCAACTGAAATATCAAGACAGTCCTATTGTATGACTCTGAAATATGGACAGCAACAAAAACGACAATCAAAAAATTTCAAATCTTTCATAAATAAGTGACTGCAAAGAATAGAAGTATTAAAATGAATAATACACATAAATTGCAGATCTAAATTTTTGGGGGCTGTCATATCACAAGAAGATTAGGTGTTACTTTGCTGAAGTCATGCTAAAAAGACAGTGAATGAGTGGAACAAATTTAGCAGAAGCAGACACGATTTTTATTCTTTGTCAAACATAGTGTATTTAAATTTAATGGGACTTTTTTGTCTGTACTGTTTTCTTATAAGTTTCAAATTCAGTAAAATTTCGAACAGGCAAAAAGTTGTATCAGAAGCAGACACAGGAGCAAATGGGAAGCAGAACATTCACCCACACCAAAAATGATGCATATTACCAGCCCAGCAGAAGAGAACGAGTGATAATCTTCAGACTCTGCACGTGCCACAACAGATTGGGATACAACCTATTCAACAAGCTTACTTACTTACTTAGTCGTTCCCCTTCTACCGTGAGGTGTAGAGGTTTGGAAGAGAGAGCGCCAGACCATTCTATCAGCTGTCTTCTTCCTGGCCTGGTTCCATTCTAGTCCTCGGTCCTTCAAAGATTGTCTAATGTTGTCCTCCCAGCGGACTCTGGGGTCGTCCTGGAGGTCTGGATCCCTGGCTCTTTGTTTCCCATGCTTGTCGTGGTAGCCGATCTTCTCCCATTCTGCAGACATGGCCAAACCATCTTAGTTGGGACTGTTCTATTTGGGTCTGCAGCGGATGGGATTTTAGGCCTTGACGGATCGTCTGGTTGCGGACCATGTCTCTTCTTGTTACTTCAACCACTTTCCTCAGATACCTCATTTCTGAGGTTTGGATCTGGCTTTTGTGGGTTGTAGTCATTGCCCACGACTCGCATCCATATGTCAAGACTGGGACATAGGTGGAGCGGTATACAGCCATCTTCGTTTTCTTACCAACCTCTTTCTTGCTGAGGAATCCACGATTTATGGCCTGAAAAAGTCTCCCAGCCGCTGCTTTCCGAGTGGCCAACTCTTCTTTGATGCCTCCCTTTCGGTCTATAATAGCTCCGAGATATTTAAAGTGGTCGACCTGCTCCAGGACCTGTTCTCCCAACTTAATCTGATGTTTTCTTTCTTCTCGTGATATCACCATGGATTTTGTTTTAGAGCTGCTTATGACCATCCCTCTCTTCTCCAGCTCTTCTTTCCAGACTTGCAGGTTGGATTGGAGATGTGCCTCTGATTTAGCAATCAGGGCAACATCATCAGCAAATGCCAGCTCCGAAATATAGACCTGTCTCATCTTCCAGTACCCCACTGAATACTTTCTTGTTCTCTCCTTACATGCCTTGATGACATCGTCCATAAGGAGTATGAAGAGGTAAGGTGATAGGATATCACCTTGTCTTACACCAGTGGTGGTCCTGAACTCTTCTGACTTATGGTTTGCTGTCCTCACATAATTTCTGCAAGACTTGTAGAAGCTCTGTATAGCATGAATCAGAGGTGCTGGAATATTCTTCCTTGCCAAACAGTCCCAAAGTTTGCTCCAGGGGACCCTGTCAAACGCCTTTTCCAGATCTATGAAACAAAGATGGATCTCACTCTTATACTCAAGGGCCTTTTCACTAAGCTGTCTGAGTGTGAAGATTAGGTCTTGAGTACTTCGGTTTGCTCGGAATCCGCACTGGACCTCATCCAATTGTGGCTCAGCTAGGCGTCGGAGTCTCTGCTCTAGGATTCTAGAGTAGATTTTACCAAATACACTGAGAAGGGATATGCCTCTATGGTTTCCACATTGTCGATTGTCACCCTTTTTGAAAATTGGTGTTATGATGGCAATCTCCCAATCCTTTGGTATGGTCTATTCAACAAGCTATATATATGAACTACCGATGAGTGTGACTGTGCCACCAATGACTGCTGAATATCTGCTTCAAATATTCCCAACATATGTGGAACAGATATAGCGCATATGGCCGTCACTGGTTCTGTTCATGGAAAAACTGTATGGAGATAGAAATGGTTGGTTGGTTGTTCGTCCATCACGGGTGATGAAGACCACTCTGTTCATCCAATTATTTAAGAATATGTTAGGTTAGTCTATGGGTACGAAGGTGACTGAAGAGCCCGATGCGGGCCTGGAAAGATCTTGGACAGTGTGGGCAGGGAATGTTTGCTTCATGTGAAGGTTTTATTTCACGGTCCTTTCTAGCTTGTCTCCGCTGTTCTGCTGCTGCTCTTCTGGATGATTCGCATGCTGCTGCACCTTTACGAAGAGATGTGCGCCAAGCAGTTCGGTCTTGCGCAGCAGCTTCCCATGTGTCTGGGTTTATGTCAAAGGTTTTCAATGACGTCTTTAACGTGTCTTTGAAGCGCTTCTTTTGGCCACCATGGGAGCGTTTACCCTTCTGCATCTCACCATAAAAGAGTATCTTTGGCAGTCGATGGTCTGGCATGCGGACTACATGACCTGCCCAGCGAATTTGTGACTGCATCAGAATAGTATCAATACTAGGGATACCAGCTCTGTCAAGAACGGCGGTATCCGGTATCTTGTCTTGCCATTTGATGTTCATTATCTTCCTGAGACAGACTGTATGGAAGTGGTTTAGCTTCTTTACGTGGCGCCTGTATACAGTCCATGTTTCACATGCATATAGCAGCACTGGAAGCACCGCAGCTCTGTATACCTTCAGCTTTGTCTGTAGACTAATGCCACTTCGATGCCAAACGTTGGTGTATAGTCTGCCAAATGTGCTGCTGGCTTTGGAGATCCTGGTGTTCACCTCATCATCAATGACAATGTTCTGGGATAGTGTGCTACCAAGGTATGTGAATCTGTTCACAACATTCAGTTTCTCACCATTAACCTTGATGACTGGCTCAGTATAAACTGTGCCAGGAGCTGGTTGGTACATGATTTCTGTTTTCTTCGTGTTGATGGTAAGCCCAAAGTTGGCGCAGGCTTCGGAGAATCTATCCACACTATGCTGCAGATCAGCCTCTGAGAAGGAATTGAGGGCACAATCATCAGCAAACAGAAGATCTCTGATGGTGTGTGATTTGACCTTGGTTTTTGCTTGAAGCCTCCTAAGGTTAAACAATTTTCCATCAATACGATAACTAATGTCGATTCCTGTGTCCCCGTCTCTAAAAGCATCAGTCAGCATAGCAGAAAACATGATACTGAACAGAGTCGGTGCAAGTACGCACCCTTGTTTAACTCCATTTGAGACGGGGAAAGGCTCTGATAGCTCACCGTTTTCCTGAACTCTAGCCTGCATTCCATCATGCAGTTGCTGCACTATTGTGATAAATTTCTTTGGGCAGCCGTATTTTGCCATGATCTTCCATAGACCCTCTCTACTGACCGTGTCGAACGCCTTTGTCAAGTCGATGAAAGCTGTGTACAGGTCACAGTGCTGTTCTTGGCATTTTTCTTGTAGCTGTCTTGCAGCGAACACCATATCTGTGGTTCCACGTTCTTTCCGGAATCCACACTGACTTTCAGGTAAAAGACCTTTGTCAAGATGAGCCGTAAGGCGATTCAAAAGGATTCTGGCGAATATCTTCCCAGCGATTGATAAAAGAGAGATGCCTCGATGATTGTTGCAGTCTTGGCGATTACCTTTACGTTTATATAGATGTATAATTGAGGCATCTTTGAGATCGTGTGGGATGGTTTCACTCTGCCACATTTGCTGGAAGATCATATGAAGTTTCTCTATCAGAACTGCACCGCCATCTTTATAAACCTCAACAGGAATTGAATCGGAGCCAGGGGCCTTTCCACTAGACAGTTGACGAATCGCTTTTTTAGTTTCCTCCAGAGTTGGTACATCATCTAATGCTTCATTTATAGGAATTTGGGGCAGGCGGATGATGGCTTCGTCGTTAATAGATGATGGCTGGTTCAAGATATTATTAAAATGTTCAGCCCAGCGTTGGAGAATTTTTTCCTTGTCTGTAATTAGTGTTTTTCCATCTGCATTAAGGAGGGGAAATGATCCTGATGATGTTGGACCATAGACCGCTTTGAGTGCAAGGTAAAAGTTTTTCAAGTCATGGCTGTCAGCAAAGCCTTGGATCTCATCTGCTTTATTACTCAGCCATGAATCCCGCATCTGGCGTAGTTTATGTTGGACGATTCTACGCATGTTGTTGAAAGCGTCTTTCTTGGATGTAGATTTTGGATCATTTAAATATGCTTTATGGAGATGGTGTTTCTCAGCCAACATCTGCTTTATATCATCTGAGTTCTCATCAAGATAGAAATAGTCTCAAGCTGACCGCTACTTTCTTTGAACATATTCAGTTTAACGTCTGAGAGTGTTACTGTTAAGAAGAAGAAGAAGAAATTCAGTTACATTTTATTTCATCATCGTCTACTACTATTTCTTTCTTCGCTTCATATAGAACATTGTTCCCTTCCACTCTCTCCCCCAATTTTTTTCCGTAAAGTTGGCCACTTTCTGGAAGCCAGTGCTAAAGAACTTCATCTTCTTGTGCAGTGATAGTTCATGTACATGAGATATTTGCTGGTCCCATGGACAATACCAAATAAGTCGTCTCTTATGACAGACCACCTGAGAGAGCAATAGTATTCTGTTTCCTTTGCTCTTTCTTCTTTTTTTTTCCAGAATCACTGTAAACATTTATTATACACTAAATATTAATAAGAAACTATATGCACATAATTACAACGTGAAGTAATCATATCATCGGAGGCAATTCCCCAAGTGATAAGTGTTTCGGCTCTTTAAATTCTTTACACTAAAGGGGACGAGCCTCCGTGGGTCATCCTGCTTTTTTTTTCACCCGCTGTCTGCACGGGAAATTGAATCCACGCCACTTTTTTTTTCGCAATTCTAAACTAACTGGTCACGCCGGGCCAGTGACGAAACTATAACGTACAGGGCCCCTAGGAATAAATTAAGCGAGGTTCTCCTTATTTAATGGGCTCGACACTTATTATCAGTATGCGGCAAATCTGTATAAAAAATATGTAACTACTTACATCATCTGTAAAATGTGCATGCTGAAATCAGATGTGTCGCACCGAAAGGTACAAATATCGCAGCTCAGCTGTAAACTACGACACAACGTACATACCGCTCAAAACAGACCAGCATGTAAGAGTGAGATATGGTCGAGCGAACGCAAACAGCATCATCATCATGAGGAGGGTATGGCTTCAACAAAAGTGTGTCAGGTCGTCCTGTCCGATGCTCAGATGTTATCCCTGTCTTCTTTACGCCTTTTGTCTCGATCTTCACAAACTGGGACATACTATGATTTTAACCCTGGAACACAAGAAATTAAAAGGATATATCTAAAGGCGAGGGACCATCCTTATCTCTACTTTCCGGCGCCCACTCTGTGTTGGGGCCCAGTGATATGCCCGGCGCACCCAGGCAGTAGTTACGCCGCTTATCGTGGTGGGTTTTGATGTTATGAAATGTTGTTGATATGTTTCCTTATTGTACTGAATGAGGCCAGCTGTGAAGGTCCCTGATTCTAACAAATTTAGGGTGAGTTATCAGGGTACCTTTCTGCTACCACCTTATGGCCTTGTGGTAAAGTGGGATGTTATAAATATTTATAGGGGACTTAGTGTACTGACTGAGATCAGCTGTGAAGGTATCTGTATCTAATAAGTGTGGTGTATTACAAATGACCTTACTTGCTACCACATTTATACCTCAGTCAGAATTATTCTGGAATATTGTGATGACTACGTTAAATGTCTAGGGTTATGAAAATGATGAAGTGTAAGTCACAACAACAACATACAGATAAACAATTCAATTTATTCCACAACACTTTACAACACTGTGACACTCACACACATATAACACTCTATAAGACTATCTTAAATGAGTCAAGTGTTTAAGTTTAAAAATATATGTATTAATTCTTTCAATAATGGGTATCCTGATTCAACTACACAGTGAACCAGGAATCACAATCAAATGTAATTACAAGTATTATGTACACAGTTTATATATATGAACTTTGTATTGACATAGTTTATTATTATTATTCTATGTCTGTAATTTGTGCAGTAGTAATATGAGGTAATACTGGTTTTGTTCAAGCTTGGTTGTTGTTTTTCATCATGACTTCAAGTGTTTGATAATCGTGGAAATAGTCTTGGGAAAAGTTCACAGTTCCTATCATTTGAACCAATTAATTGTCCCTCTGTGTTTACTAAAATGTCAATTTTTGAGGGGGCACATAATGTTGAGCTACTCTGGCCACAGAAGCTTATCTTTCGTGATGGCGGCAGGAAAAGACTCCTCTGCTCGATCGCTTCACTGTGTTCTGTAGACACCTCACTGGTCGCTATCTGGACCAAGGAGTATGCTGTCAGCCTCTGGTTTCAGCAAAAACTCAGACCAGGTGCTGCTTCAATAACTAGGACCACAGTCCCTGAAACAAGAAGGTTGTACCTCCTACTTCATAACTAATTAATAATATATTTCCAGACTGAACACAATACATAACAAACACTGAGTTCAGAGCGATAGGCCAACTGCTAGCTTCATCTGAAACAATTTACACCAGTATTCTCCCCCTAAATGGTTACTACGCCTCTGCAATTCCAGCATTAGTTCCTTCTAGTCAATAAGATAGGTGTCAGTGTACTGTTTGGCAATTCCATGCAGTTTTACTTTTCTCCGACACCTCCTGTTCAGGTTGGAGCAAGATTTAGGCCTTGCCTCATGTTTGCCACTGAACCACACACATATACAGACATAATTTATCAATTTACATTCAATTTTCATTAAAAAGATATTGAATATATCAAGCTTACCACAATTCATGGAAATAATACACAGATACGTTGACTGGCGATGAATAATGGCACAAATTCCGATCTGCCTCTGTCCCAGACTTTTATTTATAAAAATATGATCTGGATCTCAACGCACTGTTTCTTAGTAAGTTTATTTTAAAATGTGGCACTGAACTGACGCTCTTAATTGCCTATATTGGCGGGTCTAACCAATCGGGCCATGTTTACACAGCTTTTCAAAAAAAGTACCCCTACTCACGTTTCCCTAACAACAAAAAATTAGTATTTGTAGCCCGACTAATCGTGTTTAGCCTTACATTTACTTCTATCCAATCAAATAGGATTTTACATGGTGGCCCATTTCCCGTAAAATTAGTGGTTTCAAAACATGCCACTGTGCGATTATTATTTGGTGTTGTCTGACACCCTCACTATTTTCTTTTGGCTATAATTTGTTAATTCCTAGACTGTTTGCGTAACACTTAACATATTCTTTGTCAGCAAGTCCTAAGGAACCCAAATATATAAATTTTAATGGAGCTAAGTGGCTGCGTTCAAAATATGCATTTTCTAGGATAGTCGTGTATTTTTTTTATTTTATCGATTTAGAACCGCCACCTGTCCTGCCTTTTCGACTGTTTTGTTATACTAATGTCAGGATTTCAGACATAAAACAGTAGAATGTCATGTTTCCTTATAAGCATTTTACAGGTTTTTAAACCTAACTCTCGTATAGGTAGTGTTTTTTATCACGGTCTATTTGAAAAAAAGTTAGTGCTTCTGGCCTTTCGCGCGGGGAGGGTATTAATTTTGTATCGCGAGCCGCGTGTTAGTGTCGCATGCGTTCCTGCTTTCAGCCCTCCCTCTCTCTCTATCCTAAGTTCATCTGTCTTTCCGTTTATGTTAACGTAGTGTAATTAATGTTAGTATTAATTTAGGTCATTAATCAGCTTGCGTATCTCAAGGTTTTCCTAGAAATGCAGTACACGTTTTATTGTGTTGTGGAAACGCGTGTATGCTGCTATAGGCTTTACTATCAACGTGGAAACGTTACAATTTGCAGACGAAGTAGAAAAAGGAGGGTCTCGAGTACAGTCATTGTGACAGCACTGTTCTTTACCATTCTTCTTTCCTTTTATTGAATTTATGTGTTAGGCTTTACATTTACCTGATAATTTATATATGTGGATTTAGAATGTTTCACGACAGGCCTCAAGCAGACTTATTCTTGACTAGTATGAATGATAGCTACGTCTAATGTCTAGGGATATGCAAGTGTGGTGTGATGGTACTTTAAGAATAATACACCTCTACACAAACAAGTATTAAGGTCTATGATTAAGGAAATAACACCTGGGATAAATTTGTACAATTAATAATTTTCTGTATGATTTATTTGGTCCTCAACCTAGTATTCTTCTGGTCAGGACTTTAAAAATGAAAAGAATTCAAGATATATAAATTTTAGACCCACAAGGACAAGTGTCCAAACAATTACTGTTAAATTAAACTAATAGTGTTACTAAAATCTGTCTATTACTGGTTTCTAACACTGGATGGCTGTTTGGGATTCTTATAATCACTCCCAGTCTCTTTAAAATACACTGTCACTGTTAATTTCACTAGGGAAATATTTTATTTCTTGAATACAGGGGTATGCTGCTCTTATAGCTGATGTACTGTTAGGGTACCAGATATTTCACTTATCTGGCCCACTGGAATTGTCTGAATTCTTTCTGCCGAATGACCACTGCTCCAAAAGTAATAGGGGGGAAACTGGCGACCCCTATCACTACTGGACTCCAAAACTCCTCAACGGCTTTCCCATAGAAATCTGGCACCGGACTAGTGCCAGATAAAACCCTGTAATAATGAAACAATGTCTCCTGGTTGATATCTTATTTAGACTGTATGTTATATACAAAAGAGCATACATAAGAAATAAAGAGCTGGGTCATATCCAATGGACCCATCCAGCACATCCATTCCACAGTGTACCAGTGTTGTTCATATGTCTCTCCTACAAAGGCGGCACTGCATCTGCAATAATATTATTAATCTTTCTTTTCTACCATACAATGGGATAGGTGAGCTGTGTCCCTCTGGTCACCTAAGAAAACATTTTATTTCACAAAACATGTGCATTTACAAAACTGGCAGTGTGTTTTATCTTAATTCTCCTTCAGGCCCTGCACAAATCAGCTTGGGACCTGATTACTTACAGTCGTGATGGCAGCATCTCTCACTCCCATTTTTAAACAAAAGATATATGAATAATGTCGGTCTTACCAGAAATTCAATGAAAAAAACACAGGTACGTTGAATAGCAGATTCCAGATATACTGCTGGCTGAACTGTGATGCCTATACTTTCATATATATTTGCTTTAATAAGGCTAATCACTTTTCTTCAGAAATACACAACGTCCTGCTCTCGGGACTATCTTCTACAAATGGCATCAAGCCTTTGAATTTTCTCAATAATATGAAAGGCTTTGGCCAATGAACGAACGACAATTTTGAAATTTGAAATTAAAAGCAAAAACAGACTTGATTTTTGGACAGTACCAAGTCTTTTTCCTCTCTTAGATTTCTACTGCTAAATATATTTGGTGTTAAGCCATCCCATAATTTTTCTCCCCCTTTTCTGCCCCTTTCTACAACAGACTACTTGTACCCTTTCTTGCCCTTTTTCAAGGACGCGTCAAAAAATGTCACCGTTAGTGCAAGTCCAAACGAGCATGTGTTGGTCTATCTGTACGAACAAATACCGTCCTTTGTCTATAACTTTATTTCTATCTGTCGGATTTTTTGTTCGAAAGCATATTACCCATCAGGACAAGACCAGCTCTTAGACTAGCTAACTTTTATGATCATAAACCTAGTAATAAAGAATTCAATATATTTTCCATTTTGGTGTTCGTTGTTTTCTAAGTTTCAACTACTAGAATGTTATAAAAATCGCCTCAGATCTTCCTTTTTCCCGATAGGAAGTGATTATGCGTGTGTGTATATATATATTTTTCCACAGTGTCTGTGGTTAGAAATGTATTGGACTAGCGGGGTATTTTTAAATTTTCAAACTTGCGACATCGTTTTCGACACAAGCTAACGGCATCGTCTCGCACTGTTGGCCTGAGTAGCTAATTCAAGCTTCTAACACTTGACAAGCCGGCAGCAGGTGTCCGCTCTCTCAATCTTATGCGTTCGTGGGTTTTATTCTTTCTATCTTTCCTGGAACCACTACGCTAGTAGAATTTTTCAAATTTTTATCGTTAACCCTTGACGGGCGCGTTTTAAAGGCTAATACTACCAACGCGACGATAAGATTTCTCACTATATTCTGTCCTGCTTAAATCAATGCGTTTTCTGGCGCGGGGAAGAAGACGCGTTACAACTTTACTAATTATATTTCTACTGCTATTATTTTGACTTTAATATATATAATTTATGATTTTATCGCTGTATCACTGTACTTTACCACACCGCTGCTCCTGGATTTTTATCCATTCTGTTTGCTTTGCAGTGTTACGGAAGTAACAATTTGTTGTATATAAATTTACTACCCTGAGTCCACCACCCACTGCAGTTGTGCCACAGCCAGCAGGAGAACCTTTCAGCTGTTTCGTGAAGTCTTTTAAGTGTCCTTATCCTTGACTGTCCTTTCAGGTCCATTTGTTTCGGTAGATCATATACTGGAGCAGCCCGAAGATCTAATGCGTCTATCTCTTCGGGTAGGACTAATGACAACAGCAATGGCAATAACTCACCCCAGAGGGGTACTGAAAGTATGTGGCACCCAGAGCGGATCCTTTGGTGGTTAATAAAACAAAAACGAAAGTACATTATGCTGGCAAATATATTTTAAGTAAATAAATAAATACAGGTAATTAACAGGTACTGTCCTCCGGGGCGGACCGCCCTGTCGCACTCCCCTTAGTACACCAATGACCCACCCTAAAATCAAATGCACATTAAAAGCTAAAAACGTAGTCTTTTTTTAATTTTATAGCTTTTCTTTCAAATATCTCTATTTAAATAAAGACTGTCGTAGCTAGTTCTTTGTTGCCGTCAATTGGAACAGTAAATGGACACAGTTTGGAAAGTATGTGTGCGGAACGGATCCGGATAGGGGGTGGGGGGGTGTGTGAGAGATCTGGTTCAAAATTTTCTCACAGCCTGTTCTTGAATTTATAAACTCCACCCAGTTTGTTTTCAAAATACGCGTCACGTGTGTAAACAACATAGGAATGTGTCTTTAAATACATATTTATAGATGTGGTTGACAAGATTCTGTACCAGCTATGTTTAATCGATACTGGAAAGAGCTTTACCTCCCACTGTGGTGCATAGCCTCTTCAACCATCTCTCTGCGAGTCGTGCTATGTTGAGTATCTGCTTCACCTCTGTCTTGTCTATCTTAATTCTTATTTCTGTCTCGTTCAGGGATCATGTGACGCTAGAACATGACTTTCTCTATACCCACCTAGAACGCTTTTCTCACTGGTACAGAGGTTTCTTAACCTGGGGTCCATTAATGGACTCAAGGGGGTTCGTGTACATTATCTAATAATTTGAAACTCATGTTCACTAAAATTGTTACTGAAAAACTATCATAGTTTTTTTTTTAATATTTAAAGAAATATATTCTGTTTGCAGATTTTGTTGTAATTTCAGTATGACTAACAGAATCAGAATGTATTTGTGTAATAGAAAGGCAGAAAGACAGACAGGCAGACAGGCAGATAGATAGATAGATAGATAGATAGATAGATAGATAGATAGATAGATAGATAGATAGATAGATAGATAGATAGATAGATAGATAGATAGATAGATAGATAGATAGATAGATAGATAGATAGATAGATAGATAGATAGATAGATAGATAGATAGATAGATAGATAGATAGATAGATAGATAGATAGATAGATAGATAGATAGATAGATAGATAGATAGATAGATAGATAGATATGTGATGATGTACATTGATACACCGATAGAATTATTAATTGTAAGTATAAAAATAAGGTAGAAATGAAAATAGTGGAGTTATGAAGTTTCGTCTTCACCCACGCCGGAAGCGCGTTGATTTTAGCAGACCGTATTGTGGAATAGATGGTACCATCGTTTCTAGTGTCCTTGAAAAACTAATTATAACATTGTGACACGAAAAGCCTACTCGTTCAGACGGAGTGAGAGAGGGAGAGACAGAAAAATGATACCATCTGCACGCGTGGTTTGAATATAAAACCTAGCGAAAACGCGATAGTGTCGTTAGCCGTTTGAAAATACGACACAAATTCAAAATATGTTCGGCAATTGGGTCACGCAAACAACCTTAGCTCTTATAAAAATGACGTATTTCTGACGAAATACGGGAGACTATCGTTTTTAGTTTGAAAATAACGGTAGAAAGAAGTGAACAGGTGGTAGTTTATAGATTTCAATATTATGGAAGACTAACATGGAAAAAATTATGGAATTTTGAACCATTATACATAGGCTCATAAAACTTATATATTCGGGTGCCATAGTGTCTCCTGACAAAAAATATGTTTTCATTTACCCTATAGTCCAACTAACAGCCAAGATATGGTCATAATACTAGATAGTTACAGACACATTGACTAACACACTAGTGTTCTGACATTCGCTATCGGTAACGTATTTTTGCACGAGTTGTTGAAAAGAGGCATGTTGTTGTTCGTCCATCACGGGTGATGAAGACCACTCTGTTCATCCAATTATTTAGGAATATGTTAGGTTAGTCTATGGGTACGAAGGTGACTGATGAACCCGATGCGGGCCTGGAAAGATCTCGGACAGTGTGGGCAGGGAATGTTTGCTTCATGTGAAGGTTTTATTACACGGTCCTTTCTAGCTTGTCTCCGCTGTTCCGCTGCTGCTCTTCTGGATGATTCGCATGCCGCTGCACCTTTACGAAGAGATGTGCGCCAGGCAGTTTGGTCTTGCGCAGCAGCTTCCCATGTGTCTGGGTTTATGTCAAAGGTTTTCAATGACGACTTTAACGTGTCTTTGAAGCGCTTCTTTTGGCCACCATGGGAGCGTTTACCCTTCTGCATCTCATCATAAAAGAGTATATTTGGCAGTCGATGGTCTGGCATGCGGACTACATGACCTGCCCAGCGAATCTGTGACTGCATCAGAATAGTATCAATGCTAGGGATACCAGCTCTGTCAAGAACGGCGATATCCGGGTAAGCCCAAAGTTGGCGCAGGCTTCGGAGAATCTATCCACACTATGCTGCAGATCAGCCTCTGAGCCAGCATTGAGGGCACAATCATCAGCAAACAGAAGATCTCTGATGGTGTGTAATTTGACCTTGGTTTTTGCTTGAAGCCTCCTAAGGTTAAACAATTTTCCATCAATACGATAACTAATGTCGATTCCTGTGTCCCCGTCTCTAAAAGCATCAGTCAGCATAGCAGAAAACATGATACTGAATAGAGTCGGTGCAAGTACACACCCTTGTTTAACTCCATTTGAGACGGGGAAAGGCTCTGATAGCTCACCGTTTTCCTGAACTCTAGCCTGCATTCCATCATGCAGTTGCTGCACTATTGTGATAAATTTCTTTGGGCAGCCGTATTTTGCCATGATCTTCCATAGACCCTCTCTACTGACCGTGTCGAACGCCTTTGTCAAGTCGATGAAAGCTGTGTACAGGTCACAGTGCTGTTCTTGGCATTTTTCTTGTAGCTGTCTTGCAGCGAACACCATATCTGTGGTTCCACGTTCTTTCCGGAATTCTCACTGACTTTCAGGTAAAAGACCTTTGTCAAGATGAGCAGTAAGGCGATTCAAACGGATTCTGGCGAATATCTTCCCAGCGATTGATAAAAGAGAGATGCCTCGATGATTGTTACAGTCTTGGCGATTACCTTTACGTTTATATAGATGTATAATTGACGCATCTTTGAGATCGTGTGGGATGGTTTCACTCTGCCACATTTGCTGGAAGATCATGTGAAGTTTCTCTATAAGAACTGCACCGCCATCTTTATAAACCTCAACAGGAATTGAATCGGAGCCGGGGGCCTTTCCACTAGACAGTTGACGAATCGTTTTTTAGTTTCCTCCAGAGTTGGTACATGATCTAATGCTTCATTTATAGGAATTTGGGGCAGGCGGTTGATGGCTTCGTCGTTAATAGATGATGGCTGGTTCAGAATATTATTAAAATGTTCAGCCCAGCGTTGGAGCATTTTTTCCTTGTCTGTAATTAGTGTTTTTCCATCTGCATTAAGGAGGGGAAATGATCCTGATGATGTTGGACCATAGACCGCTTTGAGTGCAAGGTAAAAATGTTTCAAGTCGTGGCTGTCAGCAAAGCCTTGGAGCTCATCTGCTTTAATACTCAGCCATGAATCCCGCATCTGGCGTAGTTTATGTTGGACGATTCTACGCATGTTGTTGAAAGCGTCTTTCTTGGATGTAGATTTTGGATCATTTAAATATGCTTTATGGAGATGGTGTTTCTCAGCCAACATCTGCTTTATATATTCTGAGTTCTCATCAAACCAGTCATTTTGTTTCTTGATGGAAGGACCCAGGACCTCTGTAGCAGTGTTGTAGATCTGCTCACTTAGGGCTGCCCAATTTGTTTCCACACTTTGGCCATCTAGCGAGATAGAGTTGAGACGGTCTTCTAAGGTGTCAGTAAATGACTGTTTGATTTTTGTCTTCTTTAGTTTGGTGACATCCAGCCTCTTTTGAGTTTTCTTCCCCTGAGGGCGCCTGGCTGGTTGGATACGAATTTTGAGTTTAGATACAATGAGGCGATGATCAGTCCAACATTCGGCACCACTGTTGCGTGCATATTTTGACGCACATATTACAAAAATCGATATGGCTATTTAATATGGAAAAGATATAGACATTCATTCATTTGTGTATGAAAATGCTGTCTATGGTAAAGCTAGATAATTCATGATTGATTTACACTTTTGATTATAGGAGTAATCGTTCTTGATATTGATTCGGCGCATGGATATGGCACTCATGTCCGTACTTATTTGTTCGGGCCAGAAAATAGATTAATTTGCTTATTTTGTTTATGGCCTGAATTCATATGTATTACATATTATTAGTACGAGTAGAATCAGTCCTATATTGTATATTTTGGATGGGTAGGCAGGACTATATTCTTGTTATGCCGCTCTAGCGGAAGTATGAGTTGTCTTGACAAGTCGTGATGAGTTCCGATGTACCGTTTACAATGGCGGGTTACGCATTTTCAAGGGCTGGTACATTCTTAAGTAAAAATGATTTATGAAGTGGTTTTTCTTTTGTAGAAGATTGTGTCTCTACTAGAGTTTGTGTTAGAGACTCTCCTAATGTACGGTATCATGCATGATTCGGACTCCAAGAAACTTAGGAAATTATTCATATGATTCATTTCAAATTAACTTTAGGCTTATATAGTACCCGGACCTGGCTCCTGTGAGTGAGTGAGCGACAACTCAGGAAGGCGGCCATGTTACATTCCTGTCATCATATTTTTGAATCACTGTCCAGAGAACGGGGCATGTATCTTACTATTCGGACAGTGGCAAGGAGATCTCAATTTTGATAGAAACCCCTTATCGTTGGATTTTCATAATTATGATGCATAAAACTATGAACATAAAAGCAACTTTAGTTGACTTACCGATGCCGGCCTTCACTGACCGATTTAGTCAGAATAGGGGATGCGTGCCATATATGTATCATAACATAGGAACAAATATTTATGTACTACCCATGATATATTGAATGTGTCATATGACATGGGATCTACAATGTAATTCCTAGCAAATTGAAATGTGGTCAACATATACCCATGATTTACCGTCGTTATGGTCCCCAGTGTGTGCGTTCTAAATAAACTGTGTTTAAACAAAGATTCCAGCCCAGCAGGTCTGCATTTTAGCCTTTAGACAAAAGGAATGTGTCTTAGATTGGTCAGAACAGCGAGCAGTCCACCAATCCGCGTGTAGAATCACACTCCTACCATCACTCCATATATAGGCAACACCATTCCGGCTGTCGGTTGAATTTACGGCAAGTTTATAGGGCCACCTAAGGGCTTCCCGCCTGTAGCCTTAGAAGTGAGAACGGTACAGTCATAACACGGACGATCAGCCATATTAGCAAACCAAAACTTACATGTCCTCTTGGTTAGCCGAAGCCCCCCTAAACCGCATTTAAACTTTGACAAGTCCAGAAACGTCAACACATTCTGGAACACTACACTTGGAAGCATCACACCCCAAAACCACCACCTTCATGCTACCAATCGAATCACATGTATTCTACTAACGTCCCCATCTCCCTCTCACCGCACCAAAACCCCTCTCCCACAAACCGCCAAGTGCCACAAAACATTAGGTGTTGGTCCATCTAACCAGTTGTTACCAGTTCTACTGTACGCAGCTTACCATATAATGATGTATCGTAAAATCGTCCACGCGCCAAATCCCATAATGTGACACTATACCAAAATAAAGTACCACCACCCCCCCCTACGTCCCTCACAGGCCCCCCACCCTATACCTCGAATCCCTATGAACTTGAGGACAATTGAATCACAATACAGGTAGCATGCAATATAACCATGACCTCAGATGTACAAACACAATATAAATATACACCATCATAAAACGAAGGTAAGAATCAATTTATGAACAGGTAAAGTGAAAATATCCATCGTTGTGAGATCATCAAAAGGATGAGGGTCTCAAGACAAACAATGAACTATGTTGATAAAACATTAGAAAGCAAATACTATTACACAATAAAGTTGTAGTCTAATGGATGGTTAAAAAACTGAGCAGTGACATAACAATATCACTGCAACTGCAAACTTAAGCAGATTACATAAT
>JAMPIV010002200.1:0-25925 GCA_024509875.1 Oreohelix idahoensis
TAATAATATTAGGGTTTGTGTATTTTTATTTAGTGTTATTATAAGATTTAAGACTTTTTAGGTATTAAATATGATCATTAATTTTGCTAAGTATTTAAGATATACCGAATGACAAATTTATTGTAAAAAAAAATCATCTAAAAATTCATACCGTCATTACAGCAAAAGAAATGAGGAAAAATGAAATCGCAGCGAACGAACGAGAAAGAAACAGCATGAGGAAAAAAGAAGAGAGACAGCGAGAATAGAGGGAGAAGAAGGAAAGAAAAGAAACAGCATTGAAAGAGAACATGACAACGAACGACATCATGATGTTGCTCTTAATGTTCTAGAATCCAAAAGTCTGTGAGATGCCTCTACTCCAGCAATGGAGAGTCTCTCCTCATTCCTTTCCTTAAACTGATCCTTCTAACACTCAATCCTACTCACCTCACTGCTATTCTTTTGCGCTAGAAACTTTCCCTTGCCTAAAACGAGAAGATTGACACAAGGCTAGAAAAAATTTGAAGAAAAATTGCAACCCTGTACGGTTTATAGAGTTCGCGATGCTTGTGTGAAACTTTCCCAGCCCTTAAAGGTTCTGCTTGTGATTGTTTCAACTCTAAACTGAAAGTGACCAACCAGACTACTATGACATGTTGAAGAAAGCTTTGCTTGAAGCGCTTTGAAATGAATGCCGAAAAGTTTCTGCCAACTGTTTCGCAACAGCGAGGAAGGAGTAGCTCTGAAACCTTTTCAGGCAGTTTTATTCATCTCGTTTTGAAGGGATATTTTGACAAAGTGCCCTTGAAGCTTTCGACAGCTCCCCACTACCTATTAAAGGACCTGGAGGAAGAGTTTGTTTAAACTGAACAAATAAAGAACACTTTTAGATCAGCTGATACCCGGAATTTCTAACTGATCAGGGGGCAGAAAAGCTTGAAGACATCTTAGAAAAAGTCTAGAAGACATCTTAGAAAAGTCTGAGCGATATCACAATGCGCTGGCTGAACTACCGGCCACTAAAAACGTAAAACCGACAGAAGAGCAATTTTCCGAAAAAAATAATTCTAGACCAATCTTCTCATTGCTTCTCATGCTTCCTCATGTTTCCAACCAATATACCACAGAGAAACACTGACCCCTCAAAAATCCCCCCTCCTGAAAAAATCTTCTTAAGTTCTACAAAACCAAGTACCCCACCCCAGCAACCACATAAAACAGTCTGAGCAACCCGACCGTCATTCATGGCAGCGTGTCCAGAAATGGTCCAAGGTGTGCAAAGGTGAAGAACTCCCCTGAGCCACGGGACTAATGAACATAGTGAGCACACCGAGCTTAAACGCAATCGGATGCTTGCTATCAGTCCGTCTCGCAAGGCGGAATATATTGATCAGTGATATCCCAACCTGTTGGGGATACACCCTCAACGAACGCGAGGTTACTGTTATTTATGAACGGTTCTCAAACTTTCCTTGTTTTATTTGGACACGTGGCGTTTCGTATAATTGCATTGTTTTTCCAGAATCCTGGTTAAACCCCGGTCAAGAGACCATGAGAGCCCGTCCAACTTTGGTGGAAAAGTTTCGTAATAGTATGAACCCCTACAGCGCTTCACAGCGCCATTGGTGAAGATACACTCTCTGATTTTGTCAGATAGTTTTTAGTCAAAAAAGCGGCCTGTTGTATGGATTGACCCTAATCTACCCCCAGACATACTAGGCCGTAGATAACGTGTGTATTTGGTGGGAAGACCGGAAGATACGATTGTGGCAGTCAGTAACGTACAAGAGTGACAAAACCAAGAAGGAATCGGGTAGCCTTGCGCCCTAATTTTGTTACCCACAGAAACAGTAAAGAAGCGCAATACAAGTACCTCTACTTTTGGCACATCACAAAGCACACCCCTGCATATAGTAAACTGCCCCATGGTCTAAGGAACCCGACATGCAACACGGACATTTTTTCTAAGGATGTCGTACTTTAACGCATAAACGGGCCAAGACGCCTGACCAAGGTTACAAACAGCTCCATAGTACCCTAGACCAGTACAGAAGCCAAAATCCTAGAAATGGGGCAAACACTCTCCCTTTCATCGTGGAACCAGATGGGACAGAACGCCACAAAGCCAACTGATAACCACTTCATTATTGTGTGGGCCAGGAGTAAATAACGAGAGTATTATACAGATATGTCAGAATCCTGGTACCCAGTGCCCAACGTGTGGCCATCCAAGCAAACGGGCACCCACAGTCTCTTTGGGGTGTAATGAACCAAATAGTGGGAAACATCCATTTCTACGAACGGTATTGTTGATCGACAATTTATAAGGACCCATAGAAAGGACTAAAAGAAGGAACATGTTTATCCATTACACTTAGGATCGATTACATAGCAATTATGGGCAGAAGCTATCTCCGCTAACCTGCGGCAGGATGCCACGACATGTTCGGCTGGAAGCCCGTGAGTGCAGGTATTGTTTCACATCTCGGTGGGAATTCCCTCATCAAGTGGATTGGTCCGGATAACGGATCTCCATACCGAAACCTGTTGATGGATGAGATCGTTAACGATCTTTGAGGGGACCATGCACATCTACACTAAAGCCTTATAACTCTGGCCAGAAATTGGCAAGTAGAGAACGTGGTTAACGGAAAACCTCAACACATGATGTTAAGTAAGTAGAACTGGCACAAGATGAAACCTGAAGACTGTGGATTGTTGCATATCCCATCAGCTTTATTTGTGCTAACAGAGAATCTCCCTCATACTTGCCACAGGATTTTTCCTCCCAGCTACGCTTTATATTTGGCAGACCCTTTTAATCCGGGCCCGCATTGAAAGTCCTTACTTTAGGTCGCTGACAGACCAGAAGGCAATGATGAGACGCTTTCGTTGTCCTCAGCAAGTAAATAAGTTGTCGGATTATAAAAGGATAGGTTGGGAAAAAACTAGGATGTGGACCCCTAGCAAACGACTAACTTTAAAGCGAGCACGCACAAAGCACGCTAACCGATACAAGAAATTCGCCGGAAGTGCGAGAGAGAATTGAGAAGCGAGGAGAACAGTTATGGTGTTACCTACTCCCTACACTGCGCGAAACAACCAACTGAGGATCGGATGGCAAAGGAGGCCGTTTTACCGTCCTTGAAAAAAAGATTTCTAAGGCTATTACCTCACCAGATATCTCAACAATTGTAAGAGGAAAAAGGCAGAAGCAGTTTCCCATTTTTCAATTCTCATTAAAGAATCGTCTCACAATAGATACTCGAAGCAAAGAGAACCTAGTGGCCGACCTTCGACCATCTCCCTGACAGATCACCAAAACTGTAAACTGAATGACATCGAATTGATTATCGTAGGCAGGGAAATTCCACTGCAATCACAGGAAATCTTCGAACAAATGTCAGAAGTTAACAGGTTAAGGCAAACGCTCCTTTTTAATGCGACGGGGGGCAATGGGTAGAACATTTCCAGGAAGAAAGGAAAGAACTTGTGGAGTAGACGCATTGCCAGACCTTCCAGATTCCTCTGAATCATTCTCAAGTGTCTCATTCGTCAGGTCCTCTTCCCACCCCCCATCCGTCACCTTCAAGACGTCCCAAGAGGACTAGACCCACCCCTACGCCATTCGTATATAGTCGAAATCACCACACACATAACCGCTTTTTTGCCAGTTAATGACCCGTCTCTAAAACATCATCCTAGACACAAAGGACTTTCGTCACGTAAACCATTTAAACCCATACAACCCCGCCTATAACTACTTACCAACAATACCTCACATATTTTTCACTCACTCAACTGGACCCAAAAAATAAACCTAAAAATCCATATTATAAAAAAACAAAAGAACGTAAAACTATTTTCAACTGTGCAAGACTACAACAAAGCGTTATATGCTCACCATCACACCCGAACCACAAAACCCCCCATTTTCCCGAAATCCATAAACACAAAACCAGCGGCCCATCCCCCCATCTCCCTCTTACCCATACATTCCGAGTACCAGCCCTATTACCTGACACGTACCCTCTCCTTTATCTCTATAGAGACCGGCCAGTGCAAGTACTCGAAAGCAATCGCATACCGGACCTGGCAAAACAGATGTCCAGGACACGTGCAAAAACTCCGCGCTCCCGACCTTTGCACTCTCTCCAGCATAAATATCCCCAGCAACCCGGGGCATGTCCGCGCTTCTGCTGGAAAAACGCGGCTTCGTACGGCAGATAGCGCACAGGCAAAGGCGCGATATACTAGGGACGTACCTCAACGTATGCGCAGTTATGAGACATTATATGTCATGGAAATAAACCACCTGACAAGACGACCGCACGATTGTGGGCCATGGTTCAGCGTGAAGTGTGAAAAACTTGCCGGGGCATATGGAGACAAGCCGACTGAAGACTCGCAACATGACACCGCACTCTCGAGTCAGAAGGTGCAGTTACCGCCGCGTTTAGAGTTGTTTAAACGTAATCGTTTATAGACGAAAGGGGATTAATTTCGTTTTGCGAAAAATAAAAAGTTTACCTCTTGGTTGGTATAAGATATAACCAGAATTGTTAAACTAGATTTTTCATTCACGCACTAAAATTCGCAGTACACAGACGTTTCGTGCTAATATAGATAAGCTGTATAGACGAAGTTTCTGAGTTTGTTTTCGACACTTTTGTCGAACTTCCTAGACATCCATAAATATTCACGAATGATTCTAATTATCTGAGCTCGCTCTACTACCTAATAGTTCTATTTGAGGTGTAGAAACATAACAACTAGACATAATCCTATTAATATTTTGTATAATTGAATAAAGTGGATAATCGCTATTCATTTTCCAAATACAAATTTCACCTATGTTTCTTTTGTGAGTACAGAATGAATATTATTATAAGTCGGTATATTCTCTAGCAGATGAGGGATTGCAGTGAAAACAGAATAAAGCTAAATTTTCTAAATCTATCACATAGCGCTTAAAAGATCCAGTCTAGCCATAAAGTCGGATTTAGACTGCTTATAGGCTAAATAAATATACCTATCTCAGAAGTCACGAAGTAAACTTCTATTCTAAACTAACATATAACTTAACTGCTAGAAACTCCTCCCGCTACTCATGATAGTGACGAACACGTAGGTCTATTCCTAAGTCAGTGACTGAAAATGGATTTATATATATAACTTAATTCACGGGAAAAGTTTAAACATGATCCAAGTCAAGCTCAAGCTACGCTTTTGCTAGTTCAAAATGTAAGTTAAATGAGTATCAGTTAATAAGAAAACTATTTAATATGCTGTTTTTTTTTCTTATATCAGTAATACTCTGGGGTAAACACATCTTAGTGACACCATAAGCCCTCTCGAGGCACATCACTTAGTTAGCTCACCGGCGGCGTTAATACTCACACTAGACATACCTGAGAAGAAAATATTATACATTTATCACCCCCACTCATACAGATTCAACCTATGACCACCGACGAGTAGACCAATTTCATGTCACTACCAAACTCTGTCTGACAGGGCGTTGTTCGATGCAGTAACAGAGATAGGAGAACTCTTGACAACCAACAACCAAACATTTCTTACCTTAAAGCGATTTGACGTGTAAAACTACACACTTAAATAATTAACATGAACTTTTATAGAGGTCAAACAGAATCCATAACATCTCAGCGTCATCGAGAGCCTAGTACAATATTTCTCTATTCCCTTTCACTCAACTCTAGAAAGAACCCCACTTAGCTCATTTTCTCCGCCATTGGCGTGCCCAGCGTATTACCAACTACTAAAAAATCACTTCAATACTGCAGTCTACACGACATCTATCCCTGCGCAACCTGCTCCCATGACACCACAGAGTAGCTGTTGAGTTACCTGTGTCCAGTTCTCAGAACGTCATCTAAAATCCTATATTAAAGAACCGAAACCTCGAAGTGGCGAACCTGACATATTCCTCATTCCTGTTGTTCTGCAGAAAAACGAACTAAGAACTCGTTGACTCTGTGCTTACAGCTACTAAACAGCTCTCGCAATACGCCCCTGAGACAACTCTTTACATGTAACTTAAACCAACTGTCCACAAAGGAATACGTAATCGCCCTGAATGGACCAAGAACGTCCCTCCCCGAGACACGTATGAGAATCAACCCGTCCTCTTTTTTGGCAGAACCTGCGGGTAATCCCTACGGGCCAAACTTACCATTGACAGATTTCGACTGATTATCGAGTTTACAAGTCCTAAAAATCATATATATTAAATTAAATGTTGTTCTGTTCTGCCAAAATGCATGTGAACAACATTGAACCGCAAATACGATTCGAATGCTAGGTAAGTTTGAGCGATCCCTTGTATGGCCCTGAGTACTACTAACGCGAGTTACACACAGTAGAACTAATAAAAACTGATGGTCCTTTGTTATATTCACCCACTTTTGTAATTTCTTTCCCTTAGCATAAAGTTGTCAGCATAAACTAAGTAACTAGTATAGTTTCGCGGGTTTTAACCCTTAGGTTCAATCCTTTACTCATATGCAAGGTATTAGCTAACTATATACTATGATATTCCCTATACTAGATTCAAGTATCCCCTTAAAGGGGGGAAAGATATTTTAGACTTAATCCTACTGTAATATCTGTAGACTCCTAAAATGGCTATACATCTTTCTACCTAACGGGACAGTGGGCTAAAGGGCTCTAACAGCATACTCAAAATTCCAAAAATCGAAGGAAAAGGATTCATAACCAACGTCTATCATTCTTGTAAAGCATTTCTTATTTTGTTTATGATTTTTTTTGTATGTGCTTGATCGTATTTTACATGTTGTGGACGTAAGTTTTACAAACGATAAATAAACTTAACCAATAGATTAAAGCACATGTTGGACATCTCGTTCTTAGAATAATTAAATATTCATCTTGTTATAGTTTTTTCCCACGTCTGTACGTCTAACTGTCGTCTTATGTTGTGTATGTATTTAGTGGATATATAAATTTCAGTATATAGGTTTATATTGTGTTGTGTAGCACTTTAGGTCCATGGACTCAGAGCTGTATAGATCTCGGGGGAGGGATGAGGACAGGTGGAGAGAGGCGATAGAAGTAGAGAATGGTAGCACACGTCTAGAGGGTGAGCATGTGGCACAGACAAGTCAACTCAGTATTTTGGGAGGGAGTTGGGTAGTTGAGTAGTGTACTGTTTGATCACTGGTTGAAGTTGTCTGGGGTAGGTTGGGTTTGGGGGGGGGGGGGGGGTATAGGGGTGATGGTGTTTTCTTGCTAGAAACACGTTAACTTATATGGTTGTAGGTGAGGAGTCAAATTTATGGATCTGGTCGAATTTATTGTGATTGACACGTTGTATATCTAGGGGACGTAGACACTGGTGAAGTGAATAATTCACATGTTCTAGTCTATCTTGGTAAACAATTAATTTGGGTTTTTTTGTCAATCATAGAGCGTGTATGTACACCATATTGAGTTAAGAAAGGGGACACGACAGCAGGGACACTGCGTAGTACAGTATCTAGGTCTTATGGGAGTGGACTGCTAGTATGTTTGCAATCTGTGTAGAGGGAACTATACATTATTATATTACATGTACACTTATCGAAATTATATTCAACTACTCAGTGAACCATGAATCAAATTTTGTGGGTGATAGTCTAGGCGGTGGGGAGACACAACAGTGTAGAGTACCTTAGGGACAGACAATAATGAGACCCTTTGAAGTAGACATGGGAGTTCATATATACATAGTGAGTATACATGCTGACACACCACGGGTGTGGAGCAGAGAGAGGGACGCAAGACAGAGAGTAGTGTCTAGATGTGACAAGTGAGGGGCGACTAGGTTTTGTCTCTCACAGGGCAAAGTATGGATATTGGAGATCCTCAGGACTGTCACACATAGTGTTTTTTTTATCTTGCGTGATCGAGTAGACAGTCAGTAGCGGGTCAGAAGTGGATTGGAGAGTTGGCTATCAATTGAGACAGTTGAGTGTAGTGATAGATGTCATGCATGTGTGAAGTATCTCAGTACCTCAACTGGCACTGGACTTTCTTACTAGACAGAGTAGTCACACATTGTAGAGGGGGACAGACAGTAGATTGTTGAACTTTACATATGTACCACAAGGCTTAACTTTTCGTGAATCGCGGCATGATCAGGAAAAGAGTCCTTTGATCCAATGCTCCCACTAGACACTTACAGCGACTACGTCAGCGACTGTCACTTATCTGAGAGGCGAGTGAGGATTGCACACAGATGTGCAAGGGTCTATGTGTATTCACAAAAGCCTCACACACTCTGCTCAATAAGTGGAGTACCAGTTGTGTTTTGGATAGTAAGAGGGAGAGTGGAAAAAAGTATGGTGTGGAGTGTGTTTTTTGGATAATGTATTTGTTTAGACAGAGAACACAAATACATAACAACAACACAGAGTTCAAGCAGATGTAGAGCCAACTTGGTTTGTATCCATTCATCTGAAAACACTTTACACCAGGGGTGTATATATAAGTCCTCCTCCCTAGATGTTACTACGACTACGCCTTCTGATCTGCACATTCCAGCATTATCAGTTCTTTCTAGTCAATAAGATAGGTGTCCATGTACTGGGTTTAAGGCAAATAGTATGATGAGGGAGTTTTACTTTTCTCCAGACACGTTCTGTATTCAGATGGAGCACTATATCAGGCATTTTGCCTCATGTTTTGCTTACTGAACTACACCACATATACAGACATAAATTATCACATTTACATTCAAATTTATTTTCATTAAATAAGGGATTATGTGAAACATTATTGTTCAATCTTGAGAACCCACAGATTGGTTGGTATAAATACACAGATTACGTTGATCACGAGGCAATGAGATACATGGCACAGATGTCCGTAAAGTCTGACGATTGTGTGTCTCAGACACTTTTATTATGAAAATGGCTATGGTACAGATAGACGACTCAATATGACGCAACGTTGGGACTGCATAAAGTTATATCTTTATGTTGGAACATGTGTTCGAGTCTACTGAACTGACAGCGTTCTCAGAATGGTGCCTATATTGCGTTTATCTAGTACCAATATCGGGGCCGGATAGTTGTACACCAGCTTTTTCAAGAAAATGTACCTCTTCTCGACAGTTTCCCCTAACAACCACAGAATTCGGTAATTGTTGGCTAGTCCGACTAATCGTGTTACTAGGCCTTGGCTGCATTACTTCTATCCAATTCATACAGTGATAGGTATTTACTAACATGGTGTGGACCCATTATTCCCGTACTAATGGGTGGAGCTTCAAAATCATGCCCACTCGTGGGATTATAATGTTTGAGGGTGTATATTGATAGGATGACACCCTCACTTATGGGCAGGATCTTTTGTGCTAGTGGGTGATTGGTTTGTTAATATTCCTAACTAGGTTTGCGTAACACTAAACATATTAGTATTTAGTCAGTGTTTACATGCTCCTAAGGAACACCAAATATAGTGAATTTAATGGAGCTACAGATGGGCTGCGCTTTGCAAAATATGCATATGTTTCATGTCTAGGATGAGTCGTTAGGATGCTCTTTGCCCTCTAGGAACACCACGAGTGTCGCCATCCTGCCTTTGAGAGTCAACTTTATGGTCGTCTGGGTGACTGGTTGGGACTAAGTCAGGCTATTCAAGACGTAAAACAGTATAATGTCATGATTTTCCCAATAAGCATTTTTGTCAGGTTATAGAGTTAGTTTAAACCTAACTCTCGTATGGGTATGATTTTTATTCTCCTCTGGTCTATTTGAAAAAAGTTTAGTGTCTTGTGGCCTTACGGCACGAGGCGCGTGATGGCAATTAATTTTGTACTCGCGCAGACGCAATTGTTAGTTGTTGCATGAATTCGATTCAGGCTTTCAGCCCTCCACTCTCTCTTCACTAAAGTATCCATCTGTGATTTTCATCTACGAGGGATGGAAAATGATAGTTATGGGGATGGAGGTAGTAGATTTAGTCATTAATCTCAGAGTGTTTTGCGCTATGCTCAAGGTTATCTTAGGTAAATGCCGTACACGTTTTAGTTGTGTTTAGTATGCGTGAAGACATACGTGTATTTGCATGCTATAGTACTTTTATTATTCCAACGTGAAAAGACGTTACAATATTAGCAGACGAAGACATAAGAAGGGGGATTGTTCAACTAGCATGACGTTCTATTTAACACAGTAGCACGGTGTGGACAGCCATGAGGTCTCTTAACCATTCACTTCTATCCTTTTATTGAAGGATTATATGTTGATAGAGGATTGTGATTGAGACAACTCGAAATTACCATTTTAATTTTTTAGTATATGTGTATGTTTAGATGTTTCATGTCGAGAAATTCTCTTCTCCCCTCTTTAAAATCAACAGACGTTATAGGTCCAGTCTATACTCTATGCTAAACTCATATGGCTGCATCAGTAATGACCAACAGAGTAATCTAGAATTTTCATGTCTAGCCTGCGCTAGAAACGACAAGGGTTTGTGATCCGTTTGCAACTTAAATGCCTTCCCATACAGATAAATATTGAATTTCTTTATCGCCCATATTACTGCAAGACATTCTTTTTCGCTAGTTGAGTAGTTGGTTTCAGCTTTATTCAACTTTCTGCTAGCATATGCCACTGGGCTTAATTCCCCATCCAATGCATCTGATTTCTGGAGCAGAGTCGCACCTAACCCAATATTACTGGCATCAGTCCTTACAATGAATTCTTGACTTAAGTCAGGTAATTTCAAAATAGGTTTACTTGTGAGCTTTTCCTTCAATTCCTGGTACGCGAATTCGCATTGTGGAGTCCATGTAATTCGATCTGGATTTCCTTTACGTGTCAAATCAATTAACGGTGCACATATGGAATTAAAATTTTTGATATACTTTTGGTAGAAACCACATAATGAGACAAAGGATCTCACGTCTTTCTTAGTTTGTGGTCTCGGGGCTTTCTTTAGTTTCTCTAAATTCTTGGGGTCAGGGGTCATGTTTCCCTGATAAACTGTGTGTCCCAAAAATTCTAATTCTTTACATCCAACGCAACATTTGGTTGGTCGGGCGGTTAATTTCGCTTCTCTAAGTCGATTAAACATCATATTCAGAGAGTCAATGTGTTCCTCAAATGTTTCTGTTGCTATAAGGATATCATCCATAAAATTTGTGATGCATGGGTTATTCAGAGGATCCAACAATTTTCTCATCATTCTAGAGAAGACACTAGGTGCATTCTTCAATCCTAATGGCAATCTGTTAAACTCATAGTGTCCCTCTGAGGTACTAAGCGCTAGGTATGGTCTAACCTCAGGCTTTACTGGAATCTGATAGTATCCTTTACTCAGATCCACTTTTGAGAAATATTTAGTTTTATTTAGTCTGGCAAACAACTGATTTGTATCCGGCAATGGATCCACCTGTCCTTCTGTAATAGCATTCAGTCTCCTGTAATCTATACAGAGTCTATGTTCTCCAGAGGGTTTCCTTAAGAGTACAACACTGGAACTATACGAAGATTCACTGTGTGAAATAATTCCTTCCTTCAACAAATAGTCTATCTCTTCCTTCAAAGCTTTCTCCTTAGCAAAAGGAATCGAATAGGGTTTCATACAGACAGGTGTTGGGTCTATCAGTTTCATATCATATTCCAATAAGTTTGTATGCCCCGGTCGGTCTGTTAACACCTCTGTATGATTATCTAGAACCCGTTGCACTCTCTCTTTCTGATTTTTCGTTAAATGTGTACTGATTTTCACCTGTGCCGCTGTCTCACAGGGGTGTAATGGATATTCAAATGATGAAAGTGGTTCCTTTTTCATCTCCATGGCAATGGACAAGGTCAACAAGTGTGTCTCTTCCTGATTTTCTCTTTCCAAGTATTTCTTCAGGAGATTCACATGATAGATTTTTTTTCTTTCCCCTTCTTATCTATCTTATAATTGGTTCTAGACACCTTCTCTAGAACTGTATATGGACCTTGCCATCCAATTTGTAACTTATTCTGACTACCGGGCAGAAGAAGCAGTACCTTCTCTCCCACAGCCAAATCTCTGTCTTTAGCTTTCCTGTTATAATAGGCAGCATGTTTCTTCCTGGCTTGTTTCAAATTTTCATTGGCAAGTTTCCAGCCAGTTTTTAAACGAGTGGTCAGCTCATTCACATATTGGTATGAGGATGTAATATTTTCCTCTGCCTTTTCATCAGTCCACGTTCTTAACAGCTACATCTGGACCTTTAATTTTGTGGACCTATTTGTCCATGCACCGGTATGGTCTCTTCCACTCGAAGCGCTATAGTGATGATTTTTCTTCCCAGAATTATCATGCACAAAACGACCGCTACCAATTTTTCTTTTGGGGCTTTCTCCCCACTTAAAATTCTTGATGAGAGATTTCCTCTCTACATCCTCTTCCTCCAGTTTGTTTAAGTCCGATTGAGGGATTTTCGGCTTATCCTGGGGTAAGACATCTTTTTGCACTCTCTGCATAGTGGCCATTGTAAAACAGTTAATTGAAGCTTGTCCGTGAAAAGGGGCTTCCCATTCCATTTGGTCCACTTTATCAAATTATTTTTCTGTTTATTATCAGGCCTAATTTTTGCCCCGTGGCGTGTCCAGGTCCTGATCCATGTTCCCACTTGTGGGTGTTCCCTCATGTGCTATGCTACACCTTTCTACAAAATTCTCAATGTCCCATCTTGCTTTGGGCCAATAATAATTGTGAGCCACCTTTTGGATGATGGTACCTATTTTCTCATGGTCCCCATCTGGTTTCACATGTAGGCTCCTTATTAAGTCTGCCCTATATCTCTTTGGAAGAACCAGCTGTCCGTGACCTTTGGATCTAGCTCCAGTCTTCCTATACATCAACTTGTTTTTCATGTAAAAATCTCCCTTGCCTGGAGTTGTATGACAAGTTGACAATTTTCTGAAACAAGGCTTGAGGGTTTTATCCCCAGCCTGTGCCTTCCTCATCTCTTCTGGAGTGGTATCTAACATAATATCCTCCTCCTGTCTTGAGGTCGACCTGACCTGAAGGGTGGCCATATACACAGGTTTCCTTCTGCAACGGTCAGTGTCATGATTGTCCATCTTACAATTTTTACACCACCTTTTTCCTTGGTTGAAAGATTTTCTTTCATCATATTTCCTTTCATCGAATTGTGGGGTTTTATTTTTATTTTCATACCGTGGCCTATCAAACTGGTGCTTACCTTTGTTTTGATCCTAGGATCAAATTTATTAAAGTTCTGTGGTGCCCTAAAGTTATCCACCTGTTTCTTTTTATTACCTGTTACCTCTGCCTGAGCTGCTTGATACCTTTCAGCAACATTTAGCAACTCACCCAGCCTCTCTGCACCTTGTTCCATGAGAAACTTTCTCAGGTCTGGAGCCATGGACTCTCTTAATTGTTCTATAAGGACCATTTCCTTAAGATCTTGGGTTTTCCCCAGAGAAGTCCATTTCTCCAAGTATGTCTCTAACCGTGCAGAGAACTGGTGATAGGTTTCACCTGACAGTAGTTTAGCATTCCTAAATTTTTTCCTATAAAATTCTGCATTCTTTTCATATCTTAACAAAAGAGCCTGCTTTAGCATGTCATAATTTTCCTGATCACCTCTGCTCATTTTTGCAAAAACTTCATAAGCTGCCCCACGAAGTCCTTGAGATAACTTTAAGCCCCACCTTTCTCTCTCTAACCCATACGTGGTAGCTAATAGTTCATACCTATTTAGGTAGCTCTCAATATCATCGTCTTTCTCAACAAAATGATCTAAATGAAAATTCATAGCTGAGGTTGAGGCTCCTTGACTAGCAGTGGCATCAGAGGCAAAGGGACTGGCACCATTTTCAGGAGCATGGCCTTGAAACTCAAACTCCCTTAGTCGTAACTCATGTTCCCTTTGTAATCTCTTCTCCTCCTTTTCTGCTTCCCTTTCTGCAGCTAATCTCTTGTCTTCCCTTTCTGCAGCTAATTTCTTCTCTTCCCTTTCTGCAGCCTGTCTTCTTTCCTCTGCTTCCACTTTCTTAGCCTCAGCCTCAATCTGCAGCCTCTTAGCCTCAATCAGCCTGCAGCCTCTTAATCTCCTCAGCCTCAACCTCTTAGTCTCAGCCTCAGCCTCAAATTGTAACTTCTTAATTTCCTTTTCAGCCTCTAACTTTCTTTCGGCCTCTTTTTCTAATCTTCTTTCTTCCCGTTCAATATATTTGTCACATTCAGCAGTGACATAAGCAATCATAATTTGCCCGTCCATTCCTAACTCTTTTGCAGTCTGCACAGCAGCAGATCGAAATTTTGCCAGGTCCGCCATTTTCTAACAGGTAAATGTATAAAATGTTTAACTAAACAATATTATCTATGACTAATTATCTCAGGACAACACAGGCACTGAGAGCTCAACCTTATTTAATTCCACCCAAGGATACCTTTTAATTCTTATTATTCCCTGAAGTGAATTACCCCCAATATTTATAATAGGGAAAGATTCAAAATCCCGGGAGCGAGCCCCCAATATATGTGGTAAAGTGGGATGTTATAAATATTTATAGGGGACTTAGTGTACTGACTGAGATCAGCTGTGAAGGTATCTGTATCTAATAGGTGTAGTGTTTTACAGATGACCTTACTTGCTACCACATTTATACCTCAGTCAGAATTATTCTGGAATATTGTGATGACTACGTTAAATGTCTAGGGTTATGTAAATGATGAAGTGTAAGTCACAACAACAACAGACAGATAAACAATTTAATTTATTCCACCACACTTGACAACACTGTGACACTCACACACATTTAACACTCTTATAAGGACTATCTTAAATGAGTCATGGTAAAGTTTTTCAAATATATATGTATTAATTACTTTCACTAATATATATACTCCTGATTCAACTACACAGTGAACCAGGAATCACAATCATTGGTAATCACAATTTTATATGTACATAATTTATAAATATGAACCTTGTAGTGACATATTTTATTATATTTATCCTATGTGTGTCAGTTGTGTAGTAGTACTATGAGGTAATACTGGATATCATATTTTTTGTTTTTTCAAGCTATGTTGTTATTTGTCATCATGACTTCAAGTGTTTTATTTTTTTATCTTGGAAATAGTAGGGAGGAAAAAGTTCACAGTTCCTACTCAATTTAAACAATGTATTGCCCCTCTGTTTTACTAATATAATGTCAATTTTAGAGGGGGACACATAATGTTGAGCTCCGCTGGCCACATAGGCTTAACTTTCGTGATGCGGCAGGAAAAGACTCCTCTGCTCGATTGCTCCCCTGTGTTCTGGAGACACCTCACTGTTTGCTATATGGACCAAGGAGTATGCTGTCCGCCTCTGGATTCAGCAAAGCTCAGGACCAGGTGCTGCTCAATAACTTTAGGACCACAGGTCCCTGAAACAAGAAGGTTTGTACCTCCTACTTCAGAACTAATTTATAATCTATTTTCCAGACTGAACACAATACATAACAAACACTGAGTTCAGAGCGTAGGCCAACTGTCTATCTTCATCTGAAACAATTTACACCAGTATTAACTCCTCCCTAATGGTTACTACGCCTCTGCAATTCCACGCATTAGTTCTTTCTAGTCAATAAGATAGGTGTCAGTGTACTGTTTGGCAATTCCATGCAGTTTTTACTTTTCTCTCCGACACCTTCTGTTCTGTTGGAGCACTATATAGGCTTTGCCTCATGTTCGCTACTGAACCACACACATAATATACAGACATAAATTATCAATTTACATTCAATTTTCATTAAGCAAAAGATATTGAATATATCAAGCTTACCACAATTCATGGAAATAATACACAGATTACGTTGACTGACTGCGATGAATAATGTTAGCCACAAATTCCGATCTGCCTGATGTCCCAGACTTTTATTTAGAAAAATATGAATCTGCCCTCGCTCAACGCACTGGTTCTTTAGTAAGTTTATTTGAAAATGTGGTGCTGACCTGACGCCTCTGATTGACTATATTGGCGGGTCTAACCAATCGTGCCATGTTTACACAGCTTTTCAAAAAGAAAGTACTCCTACTCACGTTTCCCTAACAACAAAAGAATATAGTATTTGTAGTCCGACTAATCGTGTTTAGCCTTACATTTACTGTTCTATCCAATCAAATAGGATTTAACATGGTGGCCCCATTTCCCGTACAATGGTGTGTTTCAAACATGCCACTGTGCGATTTCTATATTTGGGTGTTGTCTGACACCCTCACTATTTTCCTTTTGGCTATAATTTGTTAATTCCTAGACTATTTGCGTAACACTTAACATATTCTTTGTCAGCAAGTCCTAAGGAAAAAAAAACCCAAAATATATAAATTTAATGGGAGCTAAGGGGTGCTGCGTTCAAAATATGCATTTTCTTCGTTTACCACCTCCCGTTCACTTCAGGATCGATTGTGCTGTCTGCAGGGTACTGTCAGGCTTTCAGAACATAAACCAGTAATTATGTCATATTTCCAATAAGCGTTTTTTTCAGGTTTTTAAACCTAACTCTCGTATGGGTAGTGTTGTTTTTATCACTGTCGATTTGAAAAAAAGTTAGTGCTTGTGGCCTTTACACGCGAGTGATGGCATTAATTTTGTATCGCGAGACGCGTGTTAGGTTGCATGCGTTCCTGCTTTCAGCCCTCCCTCGCTATCCTAAGTTCATCTGTCTTTCGTCATATTGTTACACGCCGTGTATAAAATGTAAATTAATGAAGTTTTAATTTTAGGTCATTACGCAGCTGTCCTATCTCAAGGTTTTCTTTAGAAATGCAGTTACAACGTTTTATTGTGTTGGAAACGCGTGTAGTGCGATGCCTAGTAGGCTTTATCTACGTTCAACGTGGAAACGTTACAATTTGCAGACGAAAGTAGATAAACAAGGGGATTTTTATTGTTGACAACTAGCATACATTCTTCTTCTATTAACCGACAGGTTAGGTACATTTACCTATAGGAAAGCACGTGTCTTTCACGACAAAACCATTTTCATACTATCCTTTTATTAAAAATTTATGTGTTAGGCAGAATGTTTACATTTACCTTTTAAATTTAATATATGTTCGTTCGTTCGTTAGAATGCGTCATTTCACCAACAACTTTGACAGTAGATTTTTGCAACAGCCTCTATCGACTGCTTTATACGTGATAAATTCTCGCAACATCGTTTTGTTTCAATGTCTGTTTTATAACGCAAGGGCAACAACTGCTTGGAATTTATAGTCACTTTTCTCGGTAAGCATTTGTCTTCTCGCGTTGGTATCGAATGCAGTTAAGTTTGAGCTGTGGTCATTTTTGCGCTGGACTGCGCATGACTTGTCTTGTTGTTTGGTCGATCGGTTTCCGCCCACGACTAGTGGAGTGAGCGATTTGGAATGGCGAAAGAGATGCCTCGTTGAAGAGGGGATCTCCGCTATTTTTTGTTCTGTCAGGGATGTGTAGTCCTCTTAATGGATATTTCGTTTATTCGAGATAATACCTCTAGTGTTTTCCCACATGTCGGGAGGCGTGATATTTCTGTGTATTTCATGAAAGCAAGGTAAATTGACTTTTTCATTAACTCTATCGATTTTGGGTCGTGAGCGATTTCGATTCATAGCCTGTCTCCGAAAGTCGTCGCCACGAGATGTTTTTTTCCCAGCTCACATGTCGCTGCATTGTACTGCATCGGTTGATGCATGTACCAAGGACCATTACTTGCTACTTTGTTAAATGAATTAGGTTTGGAAAACCTTTATTATCTAGAGGATATTTTTGTGGACATTATTTATACTTCGGCAGACGTGTCTGTCTTGCTGAAGTCAAACTAAGGAGAGTGAACTGATCTCATACATCTGGTTATCTCCTGGCTGTTATAGAAAAGGATGGAGTTTTCCACCTGACTACATTTACAGCACTATGAAAATATAACATGCATCTGACTCATCATTGTAATGCTGTCTACCGTCTATTGCTGTATTGAATGTTGCTGTGATAATGACTGTTTGATGTGCCTACACATTTGCGTAACCATTTTGTCACTGTGGCGTCCACAATAAATAATGAAGAAAAACGTCAACGGCTGTTTCAAGACTCATTGACTTTATACGTCGTGAGTTTACTGACGTCCTATGTGGATTGCCCTGTTATTTTTGTATGAACATTGTTTTGACTGAACACATCTACACACTACACAAAACCAGACATGCGGATACCATCCATCATCATATGGCATCACGCATCATTTGGTGGCCATAAGCTGGTTTGATTCTGGTACTAGCAAACACGGGGTCCCTTACCCACTTCATTTTCAACAAGAATTCATCAGCATCCTTCAAGAAATTAACATTCTTCAATACAGTCAACATCTTCAAAATTTTCAAAGTACTCGGCGTTGCCCGGTAAAAGTCAAAATTTCAATTTTTTGACGGAAACAAGAATTTGACAGTACCCGGCGTTGTTACATGTTGCCGGATAACTCGGACTGCTGTTATCTTTTACGCAAGTCAAGCAAGTTGCTGCTGTCAAGGTTCCAGTGCTGTCGTTTTTGTGAAGGTCAAGTGCCGGTTGAAACGGGTTGTTTTCTGAAGAAGGCCAAGTACCGATTTCCATCAACTTACTTTTGGATTAGAAGGTCAAGTGCCGAAACAACTCAACACACAGTATTTCAGAAGCTCTTGTACCATCGTGTTAGCAGTGGAAGCAGTTCAGATGTGCCATCATCGTTGGAGCTTCGCTCTTTAGGACGTTGATTGACATCCGTTTTTTCTGCTGTTCGACGATTGGAAGCCTATAAGTTAAGTGGCCTGTTTGTATGTAAACTGTGCCCTTATACTTCTGCTGAGTCTTCTGTGTATCATCTCATTCTATATGTTATATGTTTATATGTTATTTGTATATTTATATGTTTATATTTCAGCGGGTTCTCGGTTGGGTGGTGTCTCCGTTAGATTATGCCACGTCATAGAGGTCGTCTATTGTGAGCGTTTTCTGTAGGGTTTGCAAATTTCCGATACTGGAATTTGCTAAGCGACTTCTGTTGCTATTTATGTTAGCTGTGATGACATGTTTTAATATTGTTTTCGTTATTATTTCGCATTCTTTAGTTTTGTTTTGATTTGTTTGTATTTGTTAGCCTACTCTTGTCTATAATTTAGTTTCATACAACATTTTTGTTTATACACTGTGGTGTCATGTATTTTGTTTAATTCTATCGCAGATATCGTCACATTTTTTGTGATATTTCATTAATTTCTGCTTTATTTTTAGTTGATTTCTGCGAAAGTTTTTGTATTGTTGCTGATCTTTGTTATTGTTTACATTGTTATTGTTTACATTGTTTGTATTGTTTACATTTTCAATGTTTACATTCTGCATGTGTTTACATAGTCATTGTTTACAGTTATAGTAATTAGTTAATGGGCTATGCTAATGCACTGTTACTACTACACTGATGATAAATGAATGATGAATAGTGTCGTGCACTATTGAATGAGAAGTGCACTTATGATCAAGAATTGAGTGCTGATATTTCATATACAAGTTCTTTGATTGGAGACTTGTTTCCCACAGAGACTGGGATAATATAAGGTGATGTGAATATACAAGTCTTAATTAAGACTTGTTACACTTAGGTTTGAAATAAATTAGTTAATTATTTCAGGTTTTGGACTCATATGTTAGACAACATGTCTACATTTGAGCACTTTATTGAGCAGGGTAAATTGCTTGGCAAGACTGGTGATAAGTTAGAAGAATTTGCAACTGCTCGATATGATAAAGCAATGGAAGCTGAACAAAAGAAACTGCATATGGAAGCTGAACAAAAGAAACTGCAGATGCAGGTGGATGAAAAAAGATTCCAAATGGAAATGGAAAAACAAAAAAGGGAATCAGAAGCTGAGGAAAGAAAACTCCAGCTACAGCTACAGCTAGAATAAAAGCTGAGAATAAAAGACTTGAAAAAGAGGCTGAGAATAAAAGACTTGAAAAAGAGGCTGAAAATAAAAGACTTGAAAAAGAGGCTGAAAATAAAAGACTTGAAAAAAAGAAGCTGAAAATGAAAGACTTCAAAAAGAGGCTCAGGCTGAGGAAAGAAGATTACAGAGAGAGTCTGATGAGAGGAAAGAGAAAGCAAAAATGGACATGAAGAAAAGGTCTTAGCTTTAGAGTTGGAAAAATTGAAATTGACGAGCATGAGTAATGGTAATGATTCAAACAAGGGTTCATCTTCTGGTAAGGCTAATAATGATACTTTTAAGATTAAGTTACCAACATTTAGTCCTTCCAGTGATGACATAATGTTCTATCTGGACAGATTTGAACAAGCATGTACAGCTCATAACATAGACAAAGCAAAATATGTTTATCAGTTATCAGGGATACTGACAGGTAAAGCTCTAAGTATATTAAATATGGTGGATGAACCTGACAAGAACAATTATGAGGTTGTCAGGGCCGCTTTGTTAAAGAAAATATCAGCTTAACGAAGACGGCTATCGTCTACAATTTAAAAACATGTTACCTGAAAATGGAGTTGAATTCTCCGAGTTTATTGCAAGAATACGCATTACTTTCTCACGATGGGTTGAACTATCTAAGACGGAAAAAACTTATGAAGGACTTATGGACTTAATACTTAGAGACAAAGTCATGTCGTCTGTCAATGAGTCTTTCCTTGCTTTCCTTCATGAACGTAAACCTAAAACAATAAAAGAAATGGAAGATTTCTGTTGCCAATACGTAACTGCGCACCCACACATAACCATGGGTAACTCTAAGGTGAAAGAAGGTTTACCAGTTGCTTCGGCAGCTCCGTATGGTCAAAACTTTGCTCGTAGATCCCAACAAAATTTTGATAGAAAGGGTAGCGGTAATTTCTGTCAAAATCATGGAAATCAATTTCATGGTGATTCTTCTTCGAAGAATTGGAGACAACCTGATAGTACTCGTTACTATCACCCTAATAATTATAAGCATTTCAAAAGAGGATATGGTAATAGAGGTTATTCCTGCCGAAGACCTCAGAACCAAACAAATAGATGTTCGCATCAATGTGAACATGATAGTAATCGTGGAAACTGGAATTCGAACCAGGATAACAATTACAATAGAGACAATAATAACTGCAGAGATAATAATAACTTTGATAACTTCAGAGGTAATAATAGTCGGGGTAGATCTCAACACAAAAAAAAGAGATATCAGCAGGCTAATGCTGTACAACAGGAAACTGAGGGAGCCTGTAATCATGTTGTTGATAATAAAAACTTTGACGCTGTCACTGGTTCTGCTTTTGACTTTGAGAGAGCAAACAAATGCCCCCAATGCAGTACTTTATTCGAACCGGGTACCATAACTACTTTGAGTTGTGGTCACCCACTTCCCGCTCTTCCTGCTGCTGTTGCGCATGACGGGAGGGGTTCTTTAATTCTACATAAGGGTCTTGTTAATGATACTCCGGTCTCACTACTTTTCGATTCCGGATGCACCACTATTGGTGTTAGACAATCGCTTGTAGATCATCTTGTGCTACAGGAAGGGTTATTAAATGTGTCACATTTGGCGGCACTCTAGAAAAATATCCTACTGCTGTAATTCGCATTGCCACTCCTTTCTTTACTGGAGATGTGCATGCTTGTCTCTTACCTAATCCTATTGCGGACCTTATTATTGGTCGTATTCACGGAGTTAGGGAGTGTACCCCACAGCAGATTGCTGCTTGGGAAGATAATAACATGCAAGCTACAAATGCAGTAGTTACAAGAGCACAAGCTCTACAAACACCCGAAACTTCACTGAATAGTGATAATGAAGTTGATAGCCAAGATAGTCACTTAGTAATTACTCGTGACTCTTTCATAAAATTGCAAGAAGAAGATCCTTCTTTAAAAAAATTCTTCGTTCTTGCGAAGAAAGGTGATCCGAATCAGGATACAAATAGAAAATCTTGGATTGCAATGAGAAACGGCGTACTTGTACGTATGGTACAAGATTCGACTACGTCGGCACATTCGCAAATTCTTGTTCCCAAGAGCATGAGAGTCCAAATATTACAACATGCTCATGACTCGCAATGTGCTGGACATATGGGTTTTTGCCCGTACGAAGTCGAGAGTCCTTGCGGCTTTCTTTTGGCCTTTTGTCAATAAGGACATTCGTATTTACTGCCGATCATGCAAGGTATGTCAGGAGGTCAAATCTAGAGGACCACGACATGCTGCGCCTATCCAGGCTGCTGACATTCCTATTCGGCCGTTTCAGAAAATGGCCATAGATATTATTGGCCCTTTTAAGGTCAAGTCGGCCAGAGGACATCAGTTTATCCTTACATGTGTCGATATGTGCACACGTTGGCCAGAGGCTATTCCTCTTAAGAGCATATCTACTACAGATATCGCAGATGCTCTTTGGTTGATATTTTCTCGCTTGGGGTTCCCCAGAGAAATATTGTCAGACCATGGCACTCAACTCATATCTGACACTATGTCACAGGTAATGTCTACCTTACATATTGAACGATCTCTCAGTAGTATCTACCATCCTATGTCTAATGGGTTAGTTGAGCGTCTGAATAGAACGCTCAAGACTTTGCTTGGTAAGATAACTGAAGATCATCCTCAAGATTGGGACAGGGTTTTACCCGCGGCTCTCTTTGCCTATAGAGAAGTCCCTAATGAACACACAGGATTTTCTCCCTTCGAACTTGTCTTTGGCGCGCGTCCACGCGGCCCTATGTCTTTATTACACGATCTCATCACTGCCGATGATATTAGCGATGAAACTCAATCCTCATATGAGTATGTCATTGCTCTTAGACAAAAGATCATTGAGGCATGTAAGCTAGCAACTGCTTCATCAGAAATTGCTAAAGAGAAGGCAAGACAGTTTGCTAACAAGAATAGATGTCTACGACAACTTTGTCCAGGTGACAAAGCATTCGTCCTACTCCCCAGTAGGGAAAATAGACTTCTTATTGCATGGAAAGGTCCGTATGCAATAGTCTCTCGGATTTCCGATGTTGACTATGTGGTCGATATTGATGGAAAGCATAAAACTTTCCACATAAACATGCTTTCGGAATTTCACGAACGTCCGGACTATTTGCTGCCTATTTTCCAGGCAACGGATGGGATGATGCTCCTGCACCTCACGGTCATTATTCATCCCTGTCTGTCATTCAGGATGAGGAAGCTACCTTCTCTGATGTCAACCTTCCCCTTCCAGTGGTTCCATTACATTCCACGGAATCTTGGAAAAACGTTTCTGTTTCTCCTAATCTTTCTGGTGACGAACATCGACAAGTCTCGTCGATGTTACAAACATTTCAGGATGTTCTCACTGACATTCCTGGACACACAGATGTCATAGAACATGACATAATTCTTACCGACAATAATCCAATTAGGGGTAGGCCGTATCCTATTCCTATACACTTTCAGTCGCAAGTGGAAAAGGAATTGGATGAAATGATTCAATTAAATATAATTGAACCATCGACTTCACCATATTCTTCTTCCATGGTTATTGTCCGGAAGAAGGATAAGAACATACGAATTTGCGTTGATTATCGCAAATTGAATCAGGTCACAAAGTTCGACGCTGAACCGATGCCTTTGTTAGAAGATCTACTGATTAGACTTTCTAATTCTAGATTCTTCACTAAACTTGACTTGTCTAAAGGTTATTGGCAAGTGCCTTTAGCAGAGCATGCCAAACCTCTTACTGCTTTTTCTACACCTAGGGGTCTATTTCAATGGAATGTTATGCCTTTTGGTCTCATGAACGCCCCTGCCACTTTCGTTCGCATGATGCGTCGAATTCTGTCACATCGTTCGGATGTCATCGCATACTTAGATGACATCTGTCTCTTCAGTGATACCTGGGAAGATCACTATTTAGGGTTATATGACTTACTGTCCACTCTACGTGAGAATAATTTGACAGCAAAACCTTCTAAAGCTTTTGTTGGTTTTGGTGAAATCTCTTTCCTGGGTCATCGTGTTGGTCATGGTCTCTTGAAGACAGAAGACCACAATACTTCCAAAATACTGAACATCTCTGTTCCTAAAACGAAGAAACAAGTTAGGAGTCTCTTAGGTTTAATTCAATTTTATGGGAGATTTATTCCAAATTTATCTTCGATCATGGCACCTCTATCAACATTGTTGAAGAAAGGTTCGCCTAATCTGGTCCGTTGGTCTGAAGAATGCCAATCTTCACTAGACCAAATCAAGAATATATTTTCTTCTCCTCCCATCTTAAGATTACCTACTCTTGATAGGACTTTTGTTCTTCGGAGTGATGCTTCATCCACTGGGATTGGAGCAGCACTGATGCAAGAATATGCAAATACTCTGCATCCTGTTATGTACATTTCTAGAAAACTAATGCGGCAGAGAGGAACTACTCGGTTTTAGACCGTGAGTTGTTAGCGATGGTTTGGTCAATTCTAAAGCTACAAAGATTCCTCCTGGGCGCACATTTCATTCTAGAGACTGATCAGAAAGCTCTTACAGCTATTCAGACTAAGAATTTGAAGAGTTCGAGATCCACTCGATATGCTATAGCTCTTCAACCTTTTCACTTCACGGTACGAGCTATCCGTGGTGCGGATAATGTGATGGCTGACATTTTGTCTAGATGCCCACATGACTCCAACTAATACTTCTGTCCTATATTTCTATATATTACAGAGTCATAACACACCTATATTTCTACAATAGATTAGCACATCTGTACTTACTTTATATGTACACACTATCGTGCTTTGTTGTCATCTTCTTCTGTTCGTTTTTTTTAAGATGATAGAGGAGGACTGAGTAGTTAATATAAGGGCCGTTAGTTTACTAAACAGCCACAATTATTAATAATGTATTGTACCTTATGAAGCATATTAGTTATTAATTAGCATTATATTGCTTGTACTTTCTCAGAATGTCATTGTTGAGCTGAGGACTTACCTTACGAGTTCTAGATTGTGTACTTACCCTCGGAATACCAGAGCATATATCCTGGATCGTCATGTAGTTTAACTTTACTATGTACTTATGTCATTACATGTCAAAGAATGTACTATTTAAATTTTCCTATCAGATTTGTACATCCATTTTTAAAGACAATATTAGAGTATGCTGTTTAATGATGATTATAGTAACTTGCATACGTATATTGTGTTTACATGCTAACGTGATGTGTGTTGGTGACACCTCCCCGATGTGAATATTTTTTGAGACATATTTATTTTTCTGTTGAGGTATATCCTCACCAGACACTCTATAATTAGCCTATTGTTTGGCAATTTAATTAATTATCAGCGCATAATTCGTGCGTTTTGAGCCGCTTATCGCTTGCTCTTTGATATTGAAAAAAAAAAATATGTTCCACATTTTTTTTTTTATCGGGAGGAGGTGGTGATATGTTGCGTGATAAATTCTCGCAACATCGTTTTGTTTCAATGTCTGTTTTATAACGCAAGGGCAACAACTGCTTGGAATTTATAGTCACTTTTCTCGGTAAGCATTTGTCTTCTCGCGTTGGTATCGAATGCAGTTAAGTTTGAGCTGTGGTCATTTTTGCGCTGGACTGCGCATGACTTGTCTTGTTGTTTGGTCGATCGGTTTCCGCCCACGACTAGTGGAGTGAGCGATTTGGAATGGCGAAAGAGATGCCTCGTTGAAGAGGGGATCTCCGCTATTTTTTGTTCTGTCAGGGATGTGTAGTCCTCTTAATGGATATTTCGTTTATTCGAGATAATACCTCTAGTGTTTTCCCACATGTCGGGAGGCGTGATATTTCTGTGTATTTCATGAAAGCAAGGTAAATTGACTTTTTCATTAACTCTATCGATTTTGGGTCGTGAGCGATTTCGATTCATAGCCTGTCTCCGAAAGTCGTCGCCACGAGATGTTTTTTTCCCAGCTCACATGTCGCTGCATTGTAC
>JAMPIV010002201.1:0-25898 GCA_024509875.1 Oreohelix idahoensis
CCAGAGGTAGAAGATCCTGCTAACTGGACAGCAAAAACAGTAGACAAGAGGTCGAAGATCCTGTTAAATGGACAGCAACAGTAGACCATGAGGCGTCCGAAATGCAATCCTGCTTAAAATGGACAGCAAACAAGTAAGCCCAGAGGTCAAAGAAAGCTGCCATACTGCGACAGCAAATTCTGCTAAACCATTGAAGATCGTGATAATTTCACGAATTGCACTAAGCATGCTAGTCTTCGAAAGATGTACGATGCAATGCTTTACTCGACCCATTGCCCAATACAGTAGCATTTAGGAGCAGATGATTCTATTACTGGACAGCAAATTGTAGTACTCAGAAGTGAGAACCATCCTAGCCTATGTGCATTCACATGCATAGCAATACCAGAGGTAGCATGATCCTGACTAAGTCCCAGAGTTTCAGTCAACGCGTCCTGCTTATCTATGCTCTGGCGGCGAGCGCATCATTGTCAGCGGACAGCAAGGCTGGAAACTACTACCACTTTACGACATCAGAGCACAGCATGGCCCCAGCGTTCGAAGATCCTGCTAACATAGACAACATGCACAGCAGCCCAGAGGTCGAAGATCTTCTAACTGAGACAGCAAAAAGTAAACCCCAAGAGTCCTTAAGATCCTTGCTAATTGGACAGGAAACAGACCAGTGGTCGAAGATCCTGCTAACAGGGCAGCAAAGAGTAGCCCAGAGGTAGAAGATCCTGCTAACTGGACAGCAAACAGTAGACCAGAGGTCGAAGATCCTGTTAAATGGACAGCAAACAGTAGACCAGAGGTCGAAGATCCTGCTAACTGGACAGCAAACAATAGCCCAGATTTCAAAGATCCTGCATACTGGACAGCAAATTGTACACAGGTTGAAGATCGTGCTAATTGGAAAGCACACTGTAGACCAGAAGTCGAAGATCCTGCTAACTGGAGAGCAAACAGTAGCGCAGAGGGCATAGATCCTGCTAACTGGACAGCAAACTGTAGATCAGATGTGGAAGATCCTGCTAAGTGAACAGCAAACAGCACAGAGGTGGAAGATCCTGCTAATTGTACAGTAAACTGTAAGATCAGATGTGGAAGATCCTGCTAAGTGAACAGCAAACAGCACAGAGGTGGAAGATCCTGCTAATTGGAATGCCAACTGTAGAACAGAAGTCAGCAGATAGCTTGCTAACTAACTGGACAGTAAAAAGTAGATCAAAAGTCGAAGATCCTGCTAATGGACAAAGTGAACACAGTAGCCCAGAGATAGAAGATCCTGCTAACTTGACAGCGAACAGTAGCCCAGATATGTCTGAAGATATCATTTTAACTGAAATGCAGCAATAGCGCCTGCAGACTGAAGATCACTGCTAATTGGAAAGTCACACTGTAGCATGGAAAGAAGAGATCCTGCTAACTGGAAAATGAGCATAACATAAGGCAGAAGTGGAATAGAGTCCCTGCTAACTGGGATAGCAAAACAGCCACACGTTTATAAAGTAGATCTGCTAAAGTAACACAGATATGGTCAGAGCCCGCTGAAGGTCGAAGATTCCTGCAAACTGACAGTCACCCAACAGTACGCCCAGAGGTCGTATAATCCTCTTCGCTAAATTGAGACATGAATCAAAAACATATTAAGCCTCCAGAGGTTCAGACAAATCCTTAACAGCGGATCAGTCACTGAGTAAGCTGCCAGAAGTAGCTGAACAGAGGACATCTGCTGTACTGACAACAGCAACACATCTAACCTAGAAGCGTCGATGGTCGCTGTAAACCCATTGCTATGCACAGACAGGTAGACCATTGAGGTCAGCGAAGATCCGCTGCTACTGGCACTAGCAAACAATAACAGATTTAGGGCTGAAGGTATCTCTGATCTTAAAGTTGGATAAGCAAATACAGAGCATGGACGACCTACACTCCACGGTTAAACCTCACATGCCACACAATAGCAGATGTAAGATTGCTACTGGTAGGACAGCAAACAGTAGCATCAGAGGTATTATCAGAGATTCTGTGCTAAGCTGGCTCTCGATTAAACAGTATTGCCTTTACATCAGGTAGCTCGTTATTCAGCATAGATTCCTGCTAATAGTGGAAACAGCTGTACTGATACAGCATCAACATCTATCAAGAAAGATCCTTAACTTGCTAGAACTGGAGAGCAAAAAGTAGCGCAGATTTCAGTGGAATGGATCTTGCTGTAATCTGGAAGTTTGCAAAAAGTGTTAGATAGAGGTCCGAAGGAGAAGCCATGCAGACCCCTGGACAGTTAAATTCAGTAGAGTACAGAGGTCTAGGGATAGACCTGCATACTGGACACGCGCTTGCAAACTGTACCAAAGCCCCTGTAACGAGCTGCTAACCAGACGCAGCCCCAGAGGTCGAAGATTCCATCGCTAAACTGGTCAGCAAATCGCACCAGAGGCTGAAGATCCTGCTAAGGGGGGGAAAGCACACTTTACTGTAGACCAGAAGGGTCGAAGATCCTGCTAAATCTGGAGAGCAAACAGTAGCGCTAGAGGGCATAGATATCCTTGCTAACTGGCAGAAAAGCAAACAGCGCCCAGCCAGCTGGAAGATCGTGATAAACTGGACACAAACTTGTTGAAGGATGTCTAAGATCTGCTACAAAGAAATAGCCCAGTAGCCCATAGGGGATGATCCCTCGGAACTAGGATCCCGGTCACCAAACACTGCAGGCACAGACGGTAGAAGATCTAATAACTTGGACAGCAAACAGTAGCCAGAGGTCCCGAAGATCCTGCTAATTGGAAAGGGAAACGGACCAGTTTGGTCGAATACCTGCTAACAAGCAGCAAAGAGTAGCCCAGAGGTAGAAGATCCTGCTAACTGGACAGCAAACAGTAGACACAGAGGGTCGAATGATCCTGTTAAATGGACAGCTAAAAACAGTAGACAAGACCAGGTCGACACGATCCTGCTAACTGGACAGCAAACAATAGCCCAGATTGGTGAGAAGATCCTGCCCACGATACTGGACAGCAATATTGTACTCCAGGTTTGAAGATCGTGCTAATTGGATTGCAATAACTGTTTTAGACCAGAGTGGAATAGATCCTGCCTATGTAGACAGCAATTTACAGGTAGCCCATTAGAGGGAAGAGATCCCTGCTAACTGGGACAGCAAAACTGTAGAGATCAGATGTGGAAGAATCCTGCTAACATGTGAACAGCAAACAGCACAGAGGTGGAAGAAATCGCTGCCAAACTGCTACACATAAACTGTATAGATCACGGAGTTGTGGTAGAGTAGATACTGCTAAGTGAATCGTGCTCCGATCGTGCATGCTGAGAGTTGGAAGATCTGCTCTCTATTTTGGGAATGCAAAACTGTTGAAGATACTCGAACAGATAAGTGAAGAATTATCTTGCTAGAGTGCTGGGACCCAAAGTCAAAAAGAGTTCAAGAGAGAGAAAAATCCCAGAAGAGGGAAAAGGTGACAGAAAAGAGGAAAGCAGAATAGGAGATGCTAGGGTTTCCAAGAGGAAGAAGTCTCTGACAATAGAAGATGCCAGATAGGCTTGTAAAGTAGTTAACTATTTGAGGATACGTTATTTAAGACGTGTAAAGATTATCACCACCATTTTTTAAAGCCGTACCGTCTAGCAAAGATAAGCTCTCGAAAGTATTTTTCTAAGTGTATGGTTCTTTGTCAAAAGATTGTCGCTCGATAGTATCATTGCTAAAAAAAGTTCTAAAGGAATACTTATAAGCACCCCCATTTGGAAGATAAGTCGGAGGATCCTAAGTATAAGCTCCTCCTCTCATTAGACTGTTTGTTTTTAACCTATCCTGCTTTCATTGAAGAGAAGACGGTTGAAAAGACAGCTGCACACGCTAAGAAATTGAAAGTCGAAAACCCAATCCTGCGCACCTAACTGAGAAGCGAGTTCGTCTGTGCTAACTCTTAACCCTATACTGTTCGAAGATCCATTGGGTTTATAGGCGCCCCAACGCTGCCGAGGGTTCCCCCCCCCCCCAGATCCTGCTAACTACTGGACAGTCATATTCGTACACCAGGTTGAGAAAGTGCTAAATGGGACTAGCAAACATGTAGTTAAGAAAGTCGTGCAATGTATCCAGCTAAGTCTGTGTTAGATACAGAAGATAGAGGTCTGGTCAGTCGAAGATCCCTCTTAAATCACATGGTCACTATATGCGAATAGTAAAATGTCAGTTTCTCAGCATTGGAAAGATCCTCTACCAACCGTTAAGAACTTATGCTCGTTCGAACAGAAAAACCAGGCAAGCCCAGATGGTACGAAGATCCTTCCTATATGTGGCAGCTGCAAAGAGTTAAAGCAGTAAGACCAGGTAGGATGACCCTGCTATGTGGAAATGGCCAGGGCAAAAAACCATTTTACACCCTCGCTGGAGAGGATTCTGGGATGAAGATCTTCTAACTGGACAGCAAACAGTAGCCCAGAGGTCGAAGATCCTGCTAATTGGACAGGAAACAGACCAGTGGTCGAAGATCCTGCTAACAGGGCAGCAAAGAGTAGCCCAGAGGTAGAAGATCCTGCATACTGGACAGCAAACAGTAGACCAGAGGTCGAAGATCCTGTTAAATGGACAGCAAACAGTAGACCAGAGGTCGAAGATCCTGCTAACTGGACAGCAAACAATAGCCCAGATTTCAAAGATCCTGCATACTGGACAGCAAATTGTACACAGGTTGAAGATCGTGCTAATTGGAATGCAAACTGTAGACCAGAAGTGAAAGATCCTGCTAAGTAGACAGCAAACAGTAGCATAGAGGGCAGAGATCCTGCTAACTGGACAGCAAACTGTAGATCAGATGTGGAAGATCCTGCTAAGTGAACAGCAAACAGCACAGAGGTGGAAGATCCTGCTAACTGTACAGTAAACTGTAAGATCAGATGTGGAAGATCCTGCTAAGTGAACAGCAAACAAGTAGCGCAGAGGGCATAGATCCTGCTAACTGGAAAGCAAACAGCCCAGAGCTGGAAGATCGTGCTAACTGGACAGCAAACTGTTGAAGAGAAGTCTAAGATCCTGCTAACTAAATAGCAAACAGTAGCCCAGCGTTCGAAGATCCTGCTAACTAGACAGCACACAGCAGCCCAGAGGTCGAAGATCTTCTAACTGGACAGCAAACAGTAGCCCAGAGGTCGAAGATCCTGCTAATTGGACAGGAAACAGACCAGTGGTCGAAGATCCTGCTAACAGGGCAGCAAAGAGTAGCCCAGAGGTAGAAGATCCTGCTAACTGGACAGCAAACAGTAGACCAGAGGTCGAAGATCCTGTTAAATGGACAGCAAACAGTAGACCAGAGGTCGAAGATCCTGCTAACTGGACAGCAAACAATAGCCCAGATTTCAAAGATCCTGCATACTGGACAGCAAATTGTACACAGGTTGAAGATCGTGCTAATTGGAATGCAAACTGTAGACCAGAAGTGAAAGATCCTGCTAAGTAGACAGCAAACAGTAGCATAGAGGGCAGAGATCCTGCTAACTGGACAGCAAACTGTAGATCAGATGTGGAAGATCCTGCTAAGTGAACAGCAAACAGCACAGAGGTGGAAGATCCTGCTAACTGTACAGTAAACTGTAAAGATCAGATGTGGAAGATCCTGCTAAGTGAACAGCAAACAGCACAGAGGTGGAAGATCCTGCTAATTGGAATGCAAACTGTAGAACAGAGTGGAATATCTTGCTAACTGGACAGTAAAAAGTAGATCAGAGGTGGAAGATCCTGCTAACTGGACAGCAAACAGTAGCCCAGAGATCGAAGATCCTGCTAACTTGACAGTGAACAGTAGCCCAGAGGTCGAAGATCCATCTAACTGGTCAGCAAATCGCCCAGAGGCTGAAGATCCTGCTAATTGGAAAGCACACTGTAGACCAGAAGTCGAAGATCCTGCTAACTGGAGAGCAAATGCAAAACATTAGCGCAGAGGGCATAGATCCTGCTAACTGGAAAAGGTGAAAGATCCTGCTAACATGGCAGCAAACAGTAGCCCAGAGGTCGAAGATCCTGCTAACTGGACAGCAAACAGTAGCCCAGAGGTCGAAGATCCATCTAACTGGTCTCAAATACGCCAGCCCAACAGGATCCTGCTAAATGGAAACAAGGATGTAGCCAGAGAAGGTCGAAGATCCTGCTAACTGGACAGGAGCAAACAGTAGCGACCAGAGGGCGAAGATCCTAGCTAACTGGAAAGCAAATTGTGCCCAGAGACGTTCCGAAGATCCTGCTAACTGGACAGGAGCAAACTGGTAAGAAATCAAGATCCTCTAACTGGACAGCAAACAGTAGCCCAGCGGTCGCAAAAGATCCTGGCTAACTGGACACAAACAGAAGAGCAGATGGTCGAAGAAGATCCTGCTAACTGGACAGCAAAAAACAGCACAGAGGTTCGGAAGATTTCTGCTAATTGGAATGCAAAAAACTGTAGAACAGGAAGTAATATCTTGCTAAGGACAGATAAATAAGTAATCAGAGGTGTCCTGCTAACTGGAGAGCAAACATAGCGCAAGGCAAAGATCCTGCAAACTGGAAAGCAAACAGCCCAGAGCTGGAAGATCGTGCTAACTGGACAGCAAACTGTTGAAGAGAAGTCTAAGATCCTGCTAACTAAATAGCAAACAGTAGCCCAGCGTTCGAAGATCCTGCTAACTAGACAGCACACAGCAGCCCAGAGGTCGAAGATCTTCTAACTGGACAGCAAACAGTAGCCCAGAGGTCGAAGATCCTGCTAATTGGACAGGAAACAGACCAGTGGTCGAAGATCCTGCTAACTGGACAGCAAACTGTAGATCAGATGTGGAAGATCCTGCTAAGTGAACAGCAAACAGCACAGAGGTGGAAGATCCTGCTAACTGGACAGCAAACAGTAGCCCAGATTTTCAAAGATCCTGCTAAGTGGACACAGCAAATGTAGATACACAGGTTGAAGATCATCGTGCTAATTTGGAAATGCACAAACTGTAACAGAACATAAGAAGTGAAAGATCCTACAAATAGACAGCAAACAGTAGCACAGAGGGCAGAGATCCTGCTAACTGGACAGCAAACTGTAGATCAGAGTGGGAAGATCCTGCAAACTGGACAGCAAACAGTAGCCCAGAGGTCCAAGATCCTGCTAATTGGAACAGCTGGAAAATTTGCCCAAAAAGGTTGAAGATCCTGCTAATTGGAACAGAAAACTGGACCAGAAAGTCGGATCCTGCTAACTGGACAGCAAACAGTAAGCCAGAGGTTGAAGATCCTGTAATGCATAATCTGGACAGCAAACATGACAGGGAAGCTCAGACGGTTGAAGATCAAATTCTGCTAACTGGACAGCAAACTGTAGCCCAGAGGTCGAAGATCCTGCTAAAGTGGACAGCAAACAGCAGCCCAGAGGTCGCAAAAGATCCTGCTAACTGGACACTGGCTAACGTACCCATCGGTCGAAATCCTGCTAATAGAGGTCGAAGATCTTCTAACTGGACAGCAAACAGTAGCCCAGAGGTCGAAGATCCTGCTAACTGGACAGCAAACAGTAGACCAGAGGTCGAAGATCCTGTTAAATGGACAGCAAACAGTAGACCAGAGGTCGAAGATCCTGCTAACTGGACAGCAAACAATAGCCCAGATTTCAAAGATCCTGCATACTGGACAGCAAATTGTACACAGGTTGAAGATCGTGCTGATTGGAATGCAAACTGTAGACCAGAAGTGAAAGATCCTGCTAAGTAGACAGCAAACAGTAGCATAGAGGGCAGAGATCCTGCTAACTGGACAGTAAACTGTAAGATCAGATGTGGAAGATCCTGCTAAGTGAACAGCAAACAGCACAGAGGTGGAAGATCCTGCTAACTGGACAATAAACTGTTAGATCAGATGTGGAAGATCCTGCTAAGTGAACAGCAAACAGCACAGGAAGTGGAATATCTTGCTAACTGGACAGTAAAAAGTAGATCAGAGGGAGAAGATCCTGCTAACTGGACAGCAAACAGTAGCCCAGAGATCGAAGATCCTGCTAACTTGACAGTGAACAGTAGCCCAGAGGTCGAAGATCCATCTAACTGGTCAGCAAATCGCCCAGAGGCTGAAGATCCTGCTAATTGGAAAGCACACTGTAGACCAGAAGTCGAAGATCCTGCTAACTGGAGAGCAAACAGTAGCGCAGAGGGCATAGATCCTGCTAACTGGAAAGCAAACAGCCCAGAGCTGGAAGATCGTGCTAACTGGACAGCAAACTGTTGAAGAGAAGTCTAAGATCCTGCTAACTAAATAGCAAACAGTAGCCCAGCGTTCAAAGATCCTGCTAACAAGACAGCACACAGCAGCCCAGAGGTCGAAGATCTTCTAACTGGACAGCAAACAGTAGCCCAGAGGTCGAAGATCCTGCTAATTGGACAGGAAACAGACCAGTGGTCGAAGATCCTGCTAACAGGGCAGCAAAGAGTAGCCCAGAGGTAGAAGATCCTGCTAACTGGACAGCAAACAGTAGACCAGAGGTCGAAGATCCTGTTAAATGGACAGCAAACAGTAGACCAGAGGTCGAAGATCCTGCTAACTGGACAGCAAACAATAGCCCAGATTTCAAAGATCCTGCATACTGGACAGCAAATTGTACACAGGTTGAAGATCGTGCTAATTGGAATGCAAACTGTAGACTAAAGTGAAAGATCATGCTAAGTAGACAGCAAACAGTAGCATAGAGGGCAGAGATCCTGCTAACTGGACAGCAAACTGTAGATCAGATGTGGAAGATCCTGCTAAGTGAACAGCAAACAGCACAGAGGTGGAAGATCCTGCTAACTGGACAGCAAACAGTAGCCCAGAGATCGAAGATCCTGCTAACTTGACAGTGAACAGTAGCCCAGAGGTCGAAGATCCATCTAACTGGTCAGCAAATCGCACAGAGGCTGAAGATCCTGCTAATTGGAAAGCACACTGTAGACCAGAAGTCGAAGATCCTGCTAACTGGAGAGCAAACAGTAGCCCAGAGGTCGAAGATCCTGCTAACTGGAAAGCAAACAGCCCAGAGCTGGAAGATCGTGCTAACTGGACAGCAAACTGTTGAAGAGAAGTCTAAGATCCTGCTAACTAAATAGCAAACAGTAGCCCAGGGTTCGAAGATCCTGCAAACTAGACAGCACACAGCAGCCCAGAGGTCGAAGATCCTTCTAACTGGGCAGCAAAGAGTAGCCCAGAGGTCGAAGATCCTGCTAATTTGGACAGGAAACAGGGACCAGTCGATGTCGAAGATCCTGCCTATAGGGAAAGCAAAGAGTAGCCCAAGATAGGGAGATGAAGATCTGCTAACTGGGATGTGTGGCAAACAGTCTAAGCTTAACCAGAGGCGAAGATCCTGTTAATGCTGAGAGCAAAAACAGTAGACCCAGAAATGTCGAAAGATCCTGCTAAACTGGACAGCAAACAATAGCCAGATTTCAAAGATCCTGCATATTTGGACAGCAAAATTGTACACAGGTTGAAGATCGTGCTAATTGGAAAGCTGAAACTGTAGACTTCAGAAGTGAAAGTATCCTGCTAAAGTATACAGCAGCAAACAGTAGCACTAGAGTAGAAAAGACTATTCTGCTAATGCACAGCAAACTGTAGATAAGGGGAGAGATGTGGTGGAAGAATCCTGCTAAACTGGAAACAGCAAACAGCACCAGAGGTGGAAGATATCCCTGCTAACACTCCAACAGTAAACTGTAAAGAATCGGAGATGTGGAAGATCCTGCTAAGTGAACAAGGCAAACACCCAAGCTGATCTTGGGACCACAGAGGTGTGGAAGATCCTGCTAATTGGATTGTGCAAACTGTAGAAACACAGTGGAGAATTTCCTAACCGATATGGTACTGGACTATAACAAAAGCTAAGATTTTCAAACAGGTGGAAGATCCTCTGCTAACTAAAAGTAGCCCAAATCGAAATCCTGTGGGTTCTGACAGGATAACAGTAGACCAAGGTCGACTGCTAACTGGCATTAACCAATTAGGCCAGCAGACATAAAAAGATATACTATTTTGACAGTTTAGCTTTAAGATCTGGTGGCTAATTGAGGAGGCAGAAACAGACCCTGGTTGATTGTTAAATAATAATCCAGTACCCTGGTAGCCTATAATAGACTCCTGCAAAACAGTAAAGAGATTACAAAAGGAGATCCCGTTGCTAATTGGAAAGCTAACGATGACAGACTAGATCCTAAAGATGAATAAATGCTAGAAAATACCAGCAAACTTAGTCTCAGAAGAAATTTCAAAAGATCGGAAGAAAGCCAGTACCGGAGGGAAGTGGGAAGATCCTGCTAAACTGGAAAAAGCCATAACATCCAGAAGAGGAAAAGGAAGATGTGGGAAAAGTCAGCCCCAAGAGAAGATATCGCTAAGAAGGAATGGAACTGTTAGACAGCCAGACGAAATGCGAGGGTCCGGAAGGGAGACAGGCATAAAGATAGGGCTTTTAAGTTAGACTGAATAGAAAAGTCTGCTCGACCACTCTAGACAAATCAAGACATAAGGTGGATAAGATCCCCTACTAGACTGAACAGAGAAGACAGCAGGGACACAGACAGTTGTAGGCAAGTTTTCCCTTACTGGGAAGATCATAAGAGTTAAAGGCCTGGACTTAGTTAGAACACTGTCGAAGACGTGGAGAGCATGACAGTTCAGCGGAGAAAGATACCATAAAAGGATAGCCAAAAGAGACTTGTAAAGGAAAACAAAACTAGAGAAGGGTCGGATGATCCTGTAAATGGACAGTAAACTGTAGAACCCTGTCTAAGGATCCTGCTAACCTAGAGCAGGAACAGCATTAAAGATCGAAGATTCCTGTCATAAACGTGGAAAGGAATTAAAGCAGAATCAGGAGGTGAAACTGTTTGAACCAAATCTGTAGAAACAAAGTGGACCATCTGGCTGCAAACCTGGAACACGTACAAAACAGTAGTTCAGCAGGATGGGAAGATTCTGCTAACCTTGGACAGGCTAGAAACTAGTTGATCCCAGAAGATAGAAGAGGATCTGAAAGCATCGACAGTGTGAACAAGTAGAACAAAAAGTGAAGATAAGGACCAGAGATCCAGCTCTGGTCAGCAAAATGAAATCCTCAGGAGGTGAAGATTGCATAAATTGGACAGCACACTAGTGAGCACAGAGTGGAATCTCTAACTGAGAGCTAAAAACAGTACCCAGAGGGTAAACATCCTGGCTCAAACTGGAAAGCAAACAGCACCATCAAGCTGGAAGAGCACAGTGCTAACTGGGCAAACTGTTCAAGTAGAAGTCTATAAGATCCTGCATTAACTCGGGAATAGCAAACAGTAGCCCACCCTACATGAGGTCGATAGCTGCTCACCCCTAGGCAAACAACTTCGACTCAGAGGATTAGGGGCTTTAACTTGGAAGGCTAAACGTAGCCTAGGGAGGTCGAAGAGGTGTATCTAACTGGACAGCAAACAGTTAGCCCAGAGTTCTTATAAGATCCTGCTAATCTGGATCAGGGAAAAATACCAGTAGCCCAAGAAGATCCCAAGATTGGCCTACTAGGGACAGCACAAACAGTAGACCCAGAGGTAGAAGATCCTGCTAACTGGCGACAGCAAACAGTAGGACAGAAGGTTCCTTTTCGAAGATCCCTGTAAATGGACAGCAAACCATTTAGGGAGGAGGAAGATCCTGCTAATATCTTTAATGTAGCAAACAAAACAGTTTCGTGCCAAGACCTGCATAAGACCCATGTTGAATTTTTAAACAGGCTTTTTAAGATCGTCTAATTGGCAACAGTATAAAAATTACTGTAGACCATAGGAGTAGATCCTGCTAATAATGTGCAAACAAAACATTAGCAGTGGGGACCCAGAAGGACTTTAAGCAAACCTAGCCAAGGTCTTCAGCAAAACCCAGTTCTGGACAGCAAACAGTATAGAATTTTCCGCATAAGATCCTGCAATAACTGGACAGCATGAAACAGTAGAAACCAGAGGTAGGGAAGATCCCCTGCTAAAACTGGACAGCTGAGATAAAGCAAAACTGTAAAGGCACCATAGTTCCTGAAGATCCTTAGATACAAGGTGCTCAAACGGAGTTCAAACCAGAGTGGAAGATCCTGCAACTGGAAAGCACAGTAGCCCTGGTATGGGAAGATCCTGCATAGAATACTTAGACACAAACAATACAGCCCAAAGAACTCGAAGATCTCGTGCTAACTGGACAGCTAAACAGTAGCCAGTCTGCAGAAGGAATGTGGGGAAGATCCTGCTAACTGGACAGAGCAAACAGTAGACACAGAAAGGTCGAAGATCCTGCTAACCTGCTTAACACTGGCAAACAAGTAGACCTGTTAGGTGGAAGGATCCTGCTAATACTAAACACAAACTAAAAGAATCAGCCAAGAATGGAGGTTAAGTCAGAAGATCCTGCCCTAAAATCTGGACAAACAGTAGACCACAGAGGAAAATCCTGCTGAATGTCTTTTTAGTGGCAGCATAAATAGACCCAAGGTCGAAAGAGGATCCTGGGCTTAAACTGGACAGGCAGAACAGTCATAGACAGCAAACAGTCCTGAGCGGAAGATCCTGCTAACTGGACCCCAAACAATAGCCCAGATGGTGAAAGATCCTGCTAAACTGAGGAACAGTAAATAGAATTGACCAGGAGTTGAGGATCGTCTAATTGGAATGCAAACTGTAAACCAGAAGTGAAAGATCCTGCTTAACTTGGACAGCAAAAACAGTAGCAGTCCCAGAGGGCAGAGATCCTGCTAAATGGACAGCAAACTGTAGATCAGACGTGGAAGATCCTGCTAAGTGAACAGCAAGCAGCAAAGAGGTGTAAGATCCTGCTAAAACAGCAAACTTAAGATCAATGTGGAAAAATGCTAAGGAAAGCAAACAGCTACAAGGAAGAGGGGAAGATCCTGCTAATTGGAATGCAAAACTGTAGAACAGAAGTGGAAGTCGAAATCACCTGCTAACTGGTAAGCAAAAATTTAGAGCCCAGTAGATCGATCCTGCTAACTGGACAGCAAACAGTAGCCCAGAGGTCGAAGATCCTGCTAACTGGTCAGCAAATCGCCCAGAGGCTGAAGATCCTGCTAATTGGAAAGCACACTGTAGACCAGAAGTCGAAGATCCTGCTAACTGGAGAGCAAACAGCCCAGAGCTGGAAGATCGTGCTAACTGGACAGCAAACTGTTGAAGAGAAGTCTAAGATCCTGCTAACTAAATAGCAAACAGTAGCCCAGCGTTCGAAGATCCTGCTAACTAGACAGCACACAGCAGCCCAGAGGTCGAAGATCTTCTAACTGGACAGCAAACAGTAGCCCAGAGGTCGAAGATCCTGCTAATTGGACAGGAAACAGACCAGTGGTCGAAGATCCTGCTAACAGGGCAGCAAAGAGTAGCCCAGAGGTAGAAGATCCTGCTAACTGGACAGCAAACAGTAGACCAGAGGTCGAAGATCCTGTTAAATGGACAGCAAACAGTAGACCAGAGGTCGAAGATCCTGCTAACTGGACAGCAAACAATAGCCCAGATTTCAAAGATCCTGCATACTGGACAGCAAATTGTACACAGGTTGAAGATCGTGCTAATTGGAATGCAAACTGTAGACCAGAAGTGAAAGTTCCTGCTAAGTAGACAGCAAACAGTAGGATAGAGGGCAGAGATCCTGCTAACTGGACAGCAAAATGTAGATCAGATGTGGAAGATCCTGCTAAGTGAACAGCAAACATGTAGCACAGAGTAAAGATCCTGCTAACTGACACAAACAGCCCAAACTGTAAGATCAGTAATGAGCAGTGGAAGATCCTGCTAAAACAACAGCAAATAGGAAATCCTGGCTTTAGCAAACAGCAGAGGTCGAAAGATACCTGCTAAACTGGACAGTAAATAGTAGACCAGAGGTGGAAGGTCCTGCTAACTGGACAGCAAACAGTAGCCCAGAGATCGAAGATCCTAACTAACTGCTTCACAGTAGCAACAGTAGCCCAGAGGTCGAAGATCCATCTAACTGGACAGCAATCATGTAGCCCAGATCCTGCTGAAGATCCTGCTAATTGAAAAGCACACTGTATACCAGAAGTCGAAGATCCTGCTAACTGGAGAGCAAACAGTAGCGCAGAGGGCATAGATCCTGCTAACTGGAAAGCAAACAGCCCAGAGCTGGAAGATCGTGCTAACTGGACAGCAAACAGTAGTTGAAAAAGTTCTGCAAAGATCCTAGCTAACTGTTAAATAAGCATACAGTAGAGCCCAGCGTTTTCGAAGGATCCTGCTTAACTAGACAGCACACAGCAGCCCAGAGGTCGAAGATCTTCTAACTGGACAGCAAACAGTAGCCCAGAGGTCGAAGATCCTGCTAATTGGACAGGAAACAGACCAGTGGTCGAAGATCATGCTAACAGGGCAGCAAAGAGTAGCCCAGAGGTAGAAGATCCTGCTAACTGGACAGCAAACAGTAGACCAGAGGTCGAAGATCCTGTTAACTGGACAGCAAACAGTAGACCAGAGGTCGAAGATCCTGCTAACTGGACAGCAAACAATAGCGCAGATTTCAAAGATCCTGCATACTGGACAGCGAATTGGAGACAGGTTGAAGGTCGTGCTAATGGGAATGCAACCGGTAGACCAGAAGTGAAAGATCCTGTTAAGTAGACCGCAAACAGTAGCATAGAGTACAGAGATCCTGCTAACTGGACAGCAAAGTAGACAGATGTTGGAAGATCCTGCTAAGTGAACAGCAAACAGCACAGAGTGTAACTGAAAGATCCTGTGAATAAACTAGAATGCAAACTGTAGAACAGAAGTGGAAGATCCTTGCTAAAAGGGGACAGTAGCAAAAGTAGATCAGAGGTGGAAGATCCTGCTAACTGGACAGCAAACAGTAGCCCAGAGGTCGAAGATCCTGCTAACTTGACAGTGAACAGTAGCCCAGAAGTCGAAGATCCATCTAACTGGTCAGCAAATCGCCCAGAGGCTGAAGATCCTGCTAATTGGAAAGCACACTGTAGACCAGAAGTCGAAGATCCTGCTAACTGGACAGCAAACAGTAGCGCAGAGGGCATAGATCCTGCTAACTGGAAAGCAAACAGCCCAGAGCTGGAAGATCGTGCTAACTGGACAGCAAACTGTTGAAGAGAAAGAAGGAAGATCCTGCTAAATTAAATTGCAAACAAACAGCACAGAGGTGGAAGATCCTGCTAAATTGGATAATGCAAACTGTAGTAAACCAAGTGGAAGATCTTGCTAACTGGACAAAAACAGTAGATCAGAGGTGGAAGATCCTGCTAACTGGACAGCAAACAGTAGCCCAGACATCGAAGATCCTGCTAACTGGAGAGCAAACAGTAGCCCAGAGGTCGAAGATCCATCTAACTGGTCAGCAAATCGCCCAGAGGCTGAAGATCCTGCTAATTGGAAAGCACACTGAAGACCAGAAGTCGAAGATCCTGCTAACTGGAGAGCAAACAGTAGCGCAGAGGGCATAGATCCTGCTAACTGGAAAGCAAACAGCCCAGAGCTGGAAGATCGTGCTAACTGGACAGCAAACTGTTGAAGAGAAGTCTAAGATCCTGCTAACTAAATAGCAAACAGTAGCCCAGCGTTCGAAGATCCTGCTAACTAGACAGCACACAGCAGCCCAGAGGTCGAAGATCCTGCTAACTGGACAGCAAACAGTAGACCAGAGGTCGAAGATCCTGTCGAAGATCCTGCTAACAGTGCAGCAAAGAGTAGCCCAGAGGTAGAAGATCCTGCTAACTGGACAGCAAACAGTAGACCAGAGGTCGAAGATCCTGTTAAATGGACAGCAAACAGTAGACCAGAGGTCGAAGATCCTGCTAACTGGACACCAAACAATAGCCCAGATTTCAAAGATCCTGCATACTGGACAGCAAATTGTACACAGGTTGAAGATCGTGCTAATTGGAATGCAAACTGTAGACCAGAAGTGAAAGATCCTGCTAAGTAGACAGCAAACAGTAGCATAGAGGGCAGAGATCCTGCTAACTGGACAGCAAACTGTAGATCAGATGTGGAAGATCCTGCTAAGTGAACAGCAAACAGCCCAGAGGTCGAAGATCCATCTAACTGGTCAGCAAATCGCCCAGAGGCTGAAGATCCTGCTAATTGGAAAGCACACTGTAGACCAGAAGTCGAAGATCCTGCTAACTGGAGAGCAAACAGTAGCGCAGAGGGCATAGATCCTGCTAACTGGAAAGCAAACTGTAGAACAGAAGTGGAATATCTTGCTAACTGGACAGCAAACTGTTGAAGAGAAGTCTAAGATCCTGCTAACTAAATAGCAAACAGTAGCCCAGCGTTCGAAGATCCTGGACAGCAAACAGTAGCCCAGAGGTCGAAGATCCTGCTAATTGGACAGGAAACAGACCAGTGGTCGAAGATCCTGCTAACAGGGCAGCAAAGAGTAGCCCAGAGGTAGAAGATCCTGCTAACTGGACAGCAAACAGTAGACCAGAGGTCAAAGATCCTGTTAAATGGACAGCAAACAGTAGACCAGAGGTCGAAGATCCTGCTAACTGGACAGCAAACAATAGCCCAGATTTCAAAGATCCTGCATACTGGACAGCAAATTGTACACAGGTTGAAGATCGTGCTAATTGGAATGCAAACTGTAGACCAGAAGTGAAAGATCCTGCTAAGTAGACAGCAAACAGTAGCATAGAGGGCAGAGATCCTGCTAACTGACAGCAAACTGTAGATCAGATGTGGAAGATCCTGCTAAGTGAACAGCAAACAGCACAGAGGTGGAAGATCCTGCTAACTGTACAGTAAACTGTAAGATCAGATGTGGAAGATCCTGCAAAGTGAACAGCAAACAGCACAGAGGTGGAAGATCCTGCTAATTGGAATGCAAACTGTAGAACAGAAGTGGAATATCTTGCTAACTGGACAGCAAACAGTAGCCCAGAGATCGAAGATCCTGCTAACTTGACAGTGAACAGTAGCCCAGAGGTCGAAGATCCATCTAACTGGTCAGCAAATCGCCCAGAGGCTGAAGATCCTGCTAATTGGAAAGCACACTGTAGACCAGAAGTCGAAGATCCTGCTAACTGGAGAGCAAACAGTAGCGCAGAGGGCATAGATCCTGCTAACTGGAAAGCAAACAGCCCAGAGCTGGAAGATCGTGCTAACTGGACAGCAAACTGTTGAAGAGAAGTCTAAGATCCTGCTAACTAAATAGCAAACAGTAGCCCAGCGTTCGAAGATCCTGCTAACTAGACAGCACACAGCAGCCCAGAGGTCGAAGATCTTCTAACTGGACAGCAAACAGTAGCCCAGAGGTCGAAGATCCTGCTAATTGGACAGGAAACAGACCAGTGGTCGAAGATCCTGCTAACAGGGCAGCAAAGAGTAGCCCAGAGGTAGAAGATCCTGCTAACTGGACAGCAAACAGTAGACCAGAGGTCGAAGATCCTGTTAAATGGACAGCAAACAGTAGACCAGAGGTCGAAGATCCTGCTAACTGGACAGCAAACAATAGCCCAGATTTCAAAGATCCTGCATACTGGACAGCAAATTGTACACAGGTTGAAGATCGTGCTAATTGGAATGCAAACTGTAGACCAGAAGTGAAAGATCCTGCTAAGTAGACAGCAAACAGTAGCATAGAGGGCAGAGATCCTGCTAACTGGACAGCAAACTGTAGATCAGATGTGGAAGATCCTGCTAAGTGAACAGCAAACAGCACAGAGGTGGAAGATCCTGCTAACTGTACAGCAAACTGTAAGATCAGATGTGGAAGATCCTGCTAAGTGAACAGCAAACAGCACAGAGGTGGAAGATCCTGCTAATTGGAATGCAAACTGTAGATCAGAGGTGGAAGATCCTGCTAACTGGACAGCAAACAGTAGCCCAGAGATCGAAGATCCTGCTAACTTGACAGTGAACAGTAGCCCAGAGGTCGAAGATCCATCTAACTGGTCAGCAAATCGCCCAGAGGCTGAAGATCCTGCTAATTGGAAAGCACACTGTAGACCAGAAGTCGAAGATCCTGCTAACTGGAGAGCAAACAGTAGCGCAGAGGGCATAGATCCTGCTAACTGGAAAGCAAACAGCCCAGAGCTGGAAGATCGTGCTAACTGGACAGCAAACTGTTGAAGAGAAGTCTAAGATCCTGCTAACTAAATAGCAAACAGTAGCCCAGCGTTCGAAGATCCTGCTAACTAGACAGCACACAGCAGCCCAGAGGTCGAAGATCTTCTAACTGGACAGCAAACAGTAGCCCAGAGGTCGAAGATCCTGCTAATTGGACAGGAAACAGACCAGTGGTCGAAGATCCTGCTAACAGGGCAGCAAAGAGTAGCCCAGAGGTAGAAGATCCTGCTAACTGGACAGCAAACAGTAGACCAGAGGTCGAAGATCCTGTTAAATGGACAGCAAACAGTAGACCAGAGGTCGAAGATCCTGCTAACTGGACAGCAAACAATAGCCCAGATTTCAAAGATCCTGCATACTGGACAGCAAATTGTACAGAGGTTGAAGATCGTGCTAATTGGAATGCAAACTGTAGACCAGAAGTGAAAGATCCTGCTAAGTAGACAGCAAACAGTAGCATAGAGGGCAGAGATCCTGCTAACTGGACAGCAAACTGTAGATCAGATGTGGAAGATCCTGCTAAGTGAACAGCAAACAGCACAGAGGTGGAAGATCCTGCTAACTGGACAATAAACTGTAAGATCAGATGTGGAAGATCCTGCTAAGTGAACAGCAAACAGCACAGAGGTGGAAGATCCTGCTAATTAGAATGCAAACTGTAGAACAGAAGTGGAATATCTTGCTAACTGGACAGTAAAAAGTAGATCAGAGGTGGAAGATCCTGCTAACTGGACAGCAAACAGTAGCCCAGAGATCGAAGATCCTGCTAACTTGACAGCAAACAGTAGCCCAGAGGTCGAAGATCCTGCTAACTGGACAGCAAACAGTAGCCCAGAGGCTGAAGATCCTGCTAATTGGAAAGCACACTGTAGACCAGAAGTCGAAGATCCTGCTAACTGGAGAGCAAACAGTAGCGCAGAGGGCATAGATCCTGCTAACTGGAAAGCAAACAGCCCAGAGCTGGAAGATCGTGCTAACTGGACAGTAAACTGTAAGATGTGGAAGATCCTGCTAAGTGAACAGCAAACAGCACAGAGGTGGAAGATCCTGCTAATTGGAATGCAAACGGTAGAACAGAGGTCGAAGATCCTGCTAACTGGACAGCAAACAGTAGATCAGAGGTGGAAGATCCTGCTAACTGGACAGCAAACAGTAGCCCAGAGATCGAAGATCCTGCTAACTTGACAGTGAACAGTAGCCCAGAGGTCGAAGATCCATCTAACTGGTCAGCAAATCGCCCAGAGGCTGAAGATCCTGCTAATTGGAAAGCACACTGTAGACCAGAAGTCGAAGATCCTGCTAACTGGACAGCAAACAGTAGCGCAGAGGGCATAGATCCTGCTAACTGGAAAGCAAACAGCCCAGAGCTGGAAGATCGTGCTAACTGGACAGCAAACTGTTGAAGAGAAGTCTAAGATCCTGCTAACTAAATAGCAAACAGTAGCCCAGCGTTCGAAGATCCTGCTAACTAGACAGCACACAGCAGCCCAGAGGTCGAAGATCTTCTAACTGGACAGCAAACAGTAGCCCAGAGGTCGAAGATCCTGCTAATTGGACAGGAAACAGACCAGTGGTCGAAGATCCTGCTAACAGGGCAGCAAAGAGTAGCCCAGAGGTAGAAGATCCTGCTAACTGGACAGCAAACAGTAGACCAGAGGTCGAAGATCCTGTTAAATGGACAGCAAACAGTAGACCAGAGGTCGAAGATCCTGCTAACTGGACAGCAAACAATAGCCCAGATTTCAAAGATCCTGCATACTGGACAGCAAATTGTACACAGGTTGAAGATCGTGCTAATTGGAATGCAAACTGTAGACCAGAAGTGAAAGATCCTGCTAAGTAGACAGCAAACAGTAGCATAGAGGGCAGAGATCCTGCTAACTGGACAGCAAACTGTAGATCAGATGTGGAAGATCCTGCTAACTTGACAGTGAACAGTAGCCCAGAGGTCGAAGATCCATCTAACTGGTCAGCAAATCGCCCAGAGGCTGAAGATCCTGCTAATTGGAAAGCACACTGTAGACCAGAAGTCGAAGATCCTGCTAACTGGAGAGCAAACAGTAGCGCAGAGGGCATAGATCCTGCTAACTGGAAAGCAAACAGCCCAGAGCTGGAAGATCGTGCTAACTGGACAGCAAACTGTTGAAGAGAAGTCTAAGATCCTGCTAACTAAATAGCAAACAGTAGCCCAGCGTTCGAAGATCCTGCTAACTAGACAGCACACAGCAGCCCAGAGGTCGAAGATCTTCTAACTGGACAGCAAACAGTAGCCCAGAGGTCGAAGATCCTGCTAATTGGACAGGAAACAGACCAGTGGTCGAAGATCCTGCTAACTGGACAGCAAACAGTAGCCCAGAGGTAGAAGATCCTGCTAACTGGACAGCAAACAGTAGACCAGAGGTCGAAGATCCTGTTAAATGGACAGCAAACAGTAGACCAGAGGTCGAAGATCCTGCTAACTAGACAGATCGTGCTAATTGGAATGCAAACTGTAGACCAGAAGTGAAAGATCCTGCTAAGTAGACAGCAAACAGTAGCATAGAGGGCAGAGATCCTGCTAACTGGACAGCAAACTGTAGATCAGATGTGGAAGATCCTGCTAAGTGAACAGCAAACAGCACAGAGGTGGAAGATCCTGCTAACTGTACAGTAAACTGTAAGATCAGATGTGGAAGATCCTGCTAAGTGAACAGCAAACAGCACAGAGGTGGAAGATCCTGCTAATTGTAACTGGACAGCAAACAGTAGCCCAGAGATCGAAGATCCTGCTAACTTGACAGTGAACAGTAGCCCAGAGGTCGAAGATCCATCTAACTGGTCAGCAAATCGCCCAGAGGCTGAAGATCCTGCTAATTGGAAAGCACACTGTAGACCAGAAGTCGAAGATCCTGCTAACTGGAGAGCAAACAGTAGCGCAGAGGGCATAGATCCTGCTAACTGGAAAGCAAACAGCCCAGAGCTGGAAGATCGTGCTAACTGGACAGCAAACTGTTGAAGAGAAGTCTAAGATCCTGCTAACTAAATAGCAAACAGTAGCCCAGCGTTCGAAGATCCTGCTAACTAGACAGCACACAGCAGCCCAGAGGTCGAAGATCTTCTAACTGGACAGCAAACAGTAGCCAGAGGTCGAAGATCCTGCTAATTGGACAGGAAACAGACCAGTGGTCGAAGATCCTGCTAACAGGGCAGCAAAGAGTAGCCCAGAGGTAGAAGATCCTGCTAACTGGACAGCAAACAGTAGACCAGAGGTCGAAGATCCTGTTAAATGGACAGCAAACAGTAGACCAGAGGTCGAAGATCCTGCTAACTGGACAGCAAACAATAGCCCAGATTTCAAAGATCCTGCATACTGGACAGCAAATTGTACACAGGTTGAAGATCGTGCTAATTGGAATGCAAACTGTAGACCAGAAGTGAAAGATCCTGCTAAGTAGACAGCAAACAGTAGCATAGAGGGCAGAGATCCTGCTAACTGGACAGCAAACTGTAGATCAGATGTGGAAGATCCTGCTAAGTGAACAGCAAACAGCACAGAGGTGGAAGATCCTGCTAACTGTACAGTAAACTGTAAGATCAGATGTGGAAGATCCTGCTAAGTGAACAGCAAACAGCACAGAGGTGGAAGATCCTGCTAATTGGAATGCAAACTGTAGAACAGAAGTGGAATATCTTGCTAACTGGACAGCAAACAGTAGCCCAGAGATCGAAGATCCTGCTAACTTGACAGTGAACAGTAGCCCAGAGGTCGAAGATCCATCTAACTGTCAGCAAATCGCCCAGAGGCTGAAGATCCTGCTAATTGGAAAGCACACTGTAGACCAGAAGTCGAAGATCCTGCTAACTGGAGAGCAAACAGTAGCGCAGAGGGCATAGATCCTGCTAACTGGAAAGCAAACAGCCCAGAGCTGGAAGATCGTGCTAACTGGACAGCAAACTGTTGAAGAGAAGTCTAAGATCCTGCTAACTAAATAGCAAACAGTAGCCCAGCGTTCGAAGATCCTGCTAACTAGACAGCACACAGCAGCCCAGAGGTCGAAGATCTTCTAACTGGACAGCAAACAGTAGCCCAGAGGTCGAAGATCCTGCTAACTGGACAGCAAACAATAGCCCAGAGGTCGAAGATCCTGCTAACTGGACAGCAAACAGTAGACCAGAGGTCGAAGATCCTGCTAACTGGACAGCAAACAATAGCCCAGATTTCAAAGATCCTGCATACTGGACAGCAAATTGTACACAGGTTGAAGATCGTGCTAATTGGAATGCAAACTGTAGACCAGAAGTGAAAGATCCTGCTAAGTAGACAGCAAACAGTAGCATAGAGGGCAGAGATCCTGCTAACTGGACAGCAAACTGTAGATCAGATGTGGAAGATCCTGCTAAGTGAACAGCAAACAGCACAGAGGTGGAAGATCCTGCTAACTGTACAGTAAACTGTAAGATCAGATGTGGAAGATCCTGCTAAGTGAACAGCAAACAGCACAGAGGTGGAAGATCCTGCTAATTGGAATGCAAACTGTAGAACAGAAGTGGAATATCTTGCTAACTGGACAGTAAAAAGTAGATCAGAGGTGGAAGATCCTGCTAACTGGACAGCAAACAGTAGCCCAGAGATCGAAGATCCTGCTAACTTGACAGTGAACAGTAGCCCAGAGGTCGAAGATCCATCTAACTGGTCAGCAAATCGCCCAGAGGCTGAAGATCCTGCTAATTGGAAAGCACACTGTAGACCAGAAGTCGAAGATCCTGCTAACTGGAGAGCAAACAGTAGCGCAGAGGGCATAGATCCTGCTAACTGGAAAGCAAACAGCCCAGAGCTGGAAGATCGTGCTAACTGGACAGCAAACTGTTGAAGAGAAGTCTAAGATCCTGCTAACTAAATAGCAAACAGTAGCCCAGCGTTCGAAGATCCTGCTAACTAGACAGCACACAGCAGCCCAGAGGTCGAAGATCTTCTAACTGGACAGCAAACAGTAGCCCAGAAGGTCGAAGATCCTGCTAATTGGACAGGAAACAGACCAGTGGTCGAAGATCCTGCTAACAGGGCAGCAAAGAGTAGCCCAGAGGTAGAAGATCCTGCTAACTGGACAGCAAACAGTAGACCAGAGGTCGAAGATCCTGTTAAATGGACAGCAAACAGTAGACCAGAGGTCGAAGTTCCTGCTAACTGGACAGCAAACAATAGCCCAGATTTCAAAGATCCTGCATACTGGACAGCAAATTGTACACAGGTTGAAGATCGTGCTAATTGGAATGCAAACTGTAGACCAGAAGTGAAAGATCCTGCTAAGTAGACAGCAAACAGTAGCATAGAGGGCAGAGATCCTGCTAACTGGACAGCAAACTGTAGATCAGATGTGGAAGATCCTGCTAAGTGAACAGCAAACAGCACAGAGGTGGAAGATCCTGCTAACTGTACAGTAAACTGTAAGATCAGATGTGGAAGATCCTGCTAAGTGAACAGCAAACAGCACAGAGGTGGAAGATCCTGCTAATTGGAATGCAAACTGTAGAACAGAAGTGGAATATCTTGCTAACTGGACAGTAAAAAGTAGATCAGAGGTGGAAGATCCTGCTAACTGGACAGAAAACAGTAGCCCAGAGATCGAAGATCCTGCTAACTTGACAGTGAACAGTAGCCCAGAGGTCGAAGATCCATCTAACTGGTCAGCAAATCGCCCAGAGGCTGAAGATCCTGCTAATTGGAAAGCACACTGTAGACCAGAAGTCGAAGATCCTGCTAACTGGAGAGCAAACAGTAGCGCAGAGGGCATAGATCCTGCTAACTGGAAAGCAAACAGCCCAGAGCTGGAAGATCGTGCTAACTGGACAGCAAACTGTTGAAGAGAAGTCTAAGATCCTGCTAACTAAATAGCAAACAGTAGCCCAGCGGTCGAAGATCCTGCTAACTAGACAGCACACACAGCAGCCCAGAGGTCGAAGATCTTCTAACTGGACAGCAAACAGTAGCCCAGAGGTCGAAGATCCTGCTAATTGGACAGGAAACAGACCAGTGGTCGAAGATCCTGCTAACAGGGCAGCAAAGAGTAGCCCAGAGGTAGAAGATCCTGCTAACTGGACAGCAAACAGTAGACCAGAGGTCGAAGATCCTGTTAAATGGACAGCAAACAGTAGACCAGAGGTCGAAGATCCTGCTAACTGGACAGCAAACAATAGCCCAGATTTCAAAGATCCTGCATACTGGACAGCAAATTGTACACAGGTTGAAGATCGTGCTAATTGGAATGCAAACTGTAGACCAGAAGTGAAAGATCCTGCTAAGTAGACAGCAAACAGTAGCATAGAGGGCAGAGATCCTGCTAACTGGACAGCAAACTGTAGATCAGATGTGGAAGATCCTGCTAAGTGAACAGCAAACAGCACAGAGGTGGAAGATCCTGCTAACTGGACAGCAAACAGTAGACCAGAGGTCGAAGATCCTGCTAAGTGAACAGCAAACAGCACAGAGGTGGAAGATCCTGCTAACTGTACAGTAAACTGTAGATCAGATGTGGAAGATCCTGCTAACTAAATAGCAAACAGTAGCCCAGCGTTCGAAGATCCTGCTAACTAGACAGCACACAGCAGCCCAGAGGTCGAAGATCTTCTAACTGGACAGCAAACAGTAGCCCAGAGGTCGAAGATCCTGCTAATTGGACAGGAAACAGACCAGTGGTCGAAGATCCTGCTAACAGGGCAGCAAAGAGTAGCCCAGAGGTAGAAGATCCTGCTAACTGGACAGCAAACAGTAGACCAGAGGTCGAAGATCCTGTTAAATGGACAGCAAACAGTAGACCAGAGGTCGAAGATCCTGCTAACTGGACAGCAAACAATAGCCCAGATTTCAAAGATCCTGCATACTGGACAGCAAATTGTACACAGGTTGAAGATCGTGCTAATTGGAATGCAAACTGTAGACCAGAAGTGAAAGATCCTGCTAAGTAGACAGCAAACAGTAGCATAGAGGGCAGAGATCCTGCTAACTGTACAGTAAACTGTAAGATCAGATGTGGAAGATCCTGCTAAGTGAACAGCAAACAGCACAGAGGTGGAAGATCCTGCTAATTGGAATGCAAACTGTAGAACAGAAGTGGAATATCTTGCTAACTGGACAGTAAAAAGTAGATCAGAGGTGGAAGATCCTGCTAACTGGACAGCAAACAGTAGCCCAGAGATCGAAGATCCTGCTAACTTGACAGTGAACAGTAGCCCAGAGGTCGAAGATCCATCTAACTGGTCAGCAAATCGCCCAGAGGCTGAAGATCCTGCTAATTGGAAAGCACACTGTAGACCAGAAGTCGAAGATCCTGCTAACTGGAGAGCAAACAGTAGCGCAGAGGGCATAGATCCTGCTAACTAGACAGCACACAGCAGCCCAGAGGTCGAAGATCTTCTAACTGGACAGCAAACAGTAGCCCAGAGGTCGAAGATCCTGCTAATTGGACAGGAAACAGACCAGTGGTCGAAGATCCTGCTAACTGGGCAGCAAAGAGTAGCCCAGAGGTAGAAGATCCTGCTAACTGGACAGCAAACAGTAGACCAGAGGTCGAAGATCCTGTTAAATGGACAGCAAACAGTAGACCAGAGGTCGAAGATCCTGCTAACTGGACAGCAAACAATAGCCCAGATTTCAAAGATCCTGCATACTGGACAGCAAATTGTACACAGGTTGAAGATCCTGCTAACTGTACAGTAAACTGTAAGATCAGATGTGGAAGATCCTGCTAAGTGAACAGCTACACAAAACACGGAAGGGGCGAGGGCGCCTGAGACCTGCTCCTCGATAACTGCGCATA